>JANHFP010002952.1:187442-198461 GCA_032468135.1 Calamaria suluensis | reverse complement strand
AAGTAAGTAAGTAAGTAAGTAAGTAAGTAAGTAAGTAAGTAAGTAAATAAATAAATAAATAAATAAATAAATAAATATATAAATAAATAAATAAATAAATAATCTTGAAGATGTAACATGGGCTACTTAAGACATGATAAAATACATCCCAATCTTGGAAACTAAAAGGTATGAGAAAGAAACTCAAGTTAACTCTACTTTGATTCTCTTTCTTGTAAGAGGGAACTGAGATAAATCCTCACAGGCTTTCAATATTTTATTATAATACCACGCACAACCACATGGTATCTCTTTCTTGACATGTCCTACCTCAAAGCGAGTCCTGGGCTCTATCCCTTAAGGATGCTTCGAGAAAGGTTGGAGAGAAGAGGCACCAGCTGTGTGTCCCTTTTTGATGTGAAAAAGCAGGGATGATCATTCTAAAATAGATAAATGGTCAATAAAATTTTGAAACAAAAACATTTCAGGAATCTGAGAAACTGAGGAAAAGGTAACCTGAGTTTCCACGGCCACCTTTTTCTCCTACCTTTATGAAATAGCTGCTGCCAAGAGAACTTTCAGATAATGGACTGATACAGCACAAAAAATATCAACCAAGGAATGTGGAAATTGTCGTGTCCTAACTCTGAATTAGCTCACATTTTGTGCACACCACCTGATGCATGTAGAATTACAAATCAAAAACCACAAACAGGAGAAGAGTGCTTGTAATACATGGAATGCCCATATAAAAGTGATGCAAATCGGAAATAATCAAGGGATGAGAAATGGTATGCATTCATGTGTTAAACTTGCCCTCTTTCCATATATTACCGGTATGTATCTCTTCATATGCACACCTCAGTAGGAAAGCAAGAATAGGGGAGGAGGGGAATCTGCTTACCCAAAGAAAGGGAGAAATTTTATGAAGAGTTTAAGAACGGCAAAATGAAGTATTTCAGGAAGAAAAAGATTCAACACAATTATTGTGCAAAATATCATGGAAGTGTTCTATATCACTGTACGCTAAGTTTGTGGGCACCAGGGACCGGTTCCATGGAGAAAGCTTTTTTCACAGTCCACAGAGGGTGTGGTTATGCATGCTGCCTGTATCTCATATATAGGGCTTCACTTGTTTGTGTGGCCCAGTTGCTTGCATGCCCTGGACCAGTGCTGGTCCATGGTCCAGAGGTTGGGGGCCCCTGCTGTATGTGGAGCAACCAAAAATGTTTTTGAGCAGTTTTTTTATTCACACATTTGGTAGCAGAGAATATTAGCTCTGAATGTTGTTAGTAGCATAACTATAGAAGTAGACAACAAGTGATGGTAGACCCTAGAAAATAGGATCATTGAGATTTTTTTTTAATGTTCTAAATCAGTGGTTCTTAACCTGGGTTCAATCGAACCCTAGGGGTTCAGTGAGTCAGTTTCAGGGGTTCAGTGTGGTAGTATTAAAAAAGGACATGTCTTTGTGAACCAGTAAAACATATAATAAAAAAGGGTTTGGTGAATATGCATGTGAAACTGGTGGGGTTCAGAAAATCCAACAAGGTTAAGAACCACTGTTCTAAATACTTTGTGATTACCAATGCTTGATAGTGCTTTATAGTAATTTAGCTATAGTGAAGAGTATAGAAGATATTGTTAATAGTCAAAGTAACTGGGGTTTTCATACAGTAGGTCTCATTTTCCCCAGAATTGCACTCTTTAAGATACCAAAATTCTACCCAGGAAGGCAAAGGGACAGTCTCTAAAATGCTTGGATTATGGGCAAGTAATATAGTGGATGATGCAGATTTGATCTTCAGGTTATTAAGCTGTACTTGCTGAAAAATATTTGCCTTGTTGTCTCATGGATGACAAGAGGAAGAGATGAAAACTCATCAGCTTCTGGGTACAATTCAAGGTTACATGACTACTTGAAGGACCTGTTCTCCCTTCTTATCTGGCCTACCAACCCAAGGCAGATTATGTTGCATGTTCCATCTATTCAGAATGTATATCTGGTGGAAACAAGGAAAAGGGCCTCCTCAGTGGTGGACCCTTCTTTATGGAAGATCATTCCCTCTGAGGTATAGTTGGCTTCGCCATGATGCTTTTTCAAAAGGTGTCAAAGGCATGAGTTTGTCAGCGCACCTGGGCATAAATGAAGATGGAGGCAATCAAGGGCTTGGTTTGACTGTGTTGCTGTTGCTATGGGGTGGTGGTGGGATTTTTATGTAGTGAATTTTTAATATTGTAAGCCATCCAGAGCAGGGGTGAAATCCAGCAGGTCCTGACAGGTTCTGGAGAACCAGTAGTGGAAATTTTGAGTAGTTTGAATAACTGGTAGTGAAAAAATTCAGTGGTTTGGAGAACCGGCAATTACTGCCTCTGGCTAGTCCCAGAGTGGGGTGGAAATGGAGATTTTGCAATATCTTTTCCTGCAGGAATGGAAGGTAATGGGGATTTTGCAGTACCTTTTCCCTGGAGTGGGTGAGAAGGGAGATTTTGCAGTGTCCTTCTGCTGTGCCCACCAAGCACAGTAGTAAAAAAAATGGAGTTCACCACTGATCCAGAGTTACCTTTGAGTTAATTGGGCAGTCATACAGAGTGCATTAATTTGTAGATATAGAGATAGAAAGATAATAGAGAGACAGATTGATCTGCTACTGACCAGCCTCACATAAAAATTATATTTCTGTCTTTCTCTTTCTGTCCTTCTTTCTTTCCTTCCTTCCTTCCTTCCTTCCTTCCTTCCTTCCTTCCTTTTCTCTCTCTCTCTTTTGTCCATTGCTAAAGGAAAAAATAATTATAATTTTATAACAAATATTATTTCCAAGACACTGAAAAACTTTAACTTGATCATAAGCTGTACTAGCTCAGTGAGCAATTTCATCATGATTATTGGCTGGGTCAGTAGAGTATAAGAATAAGATTAGACCAATTAGTCTCAGAGTTGAATGACTGTGCCAGGCAGGCAGGCAGGTAGGTAAGTAGGTTGGCAAGCTGTGAAGCTGGCAGTAATGGGCAAGCTAGCTCTGTGAAAAGTTCAGAGTTGGGAAATCTCAAGGCAGGGAGACTGATGGTACAGCTGGCTTAGAAAGAGCTGGAAGTGACACACAGATATATCCACTGAACTGTTTTATTCAACTGCTATTGTATTTGGCTGGCAGAGAGATGAGATGGTAGAGGAACACTGATAAATGAGGCAAAAATGGCTATCAGGAGCAGTACAAAAGCTGTAAAACTGGCATAGGACTGCAGAAGGGATTCTTGCATGAGGAATTTGAAAAGAAGGCCTGTTTGCTGCCATGCTTCCTAATCTTAACAGAACAAACATTTAGGGTCAAGGTCTCCTAGGTATGAGTTTACTTTTAGAAATATAAATAGTTCCAGCTGAGGCTCTATGTAAATATAATGGAGTATAGCAACAGTGTCTGCTGAACAGAAATCCTTTTCCTGGAATACTGTTTGACACACTTAACACCTGTTCCTTGGTAACCATGGCTGGATCCTGTCACATTGGCCTTGAAATTCCCAACAGTCTTGAAGATTTCTGGACAATTCAGAATGCTTCTTCAGAATGCTTCAGCATTACCTTTATTCATTGCATCTCTTTATTCAGTGCCTAGAACCTTATCCTAAAGGTGACACCCTGACCCACATAGAGGATTGTGGTAGATCACTGCAGAGGGATGCAAAGGCCCTTCCTGCTTTTTTAAAATTAAAGATGTTGCTTAGTAGGATGGGTGATAGGATGGTTCAGAAGAGGAAGTTGAAGTATCCATTTCTACATGTATTACAGTTGACCAAGAAACTCTGTCAATCCCAGCCCATTCATTCCTGTATTGCTAAAAGGAGGTGATGCTTCCATATATACTTCCCTCTAGATCTGGGTGGGCAACTATGGCAACTTTAGGACCTGTGGACTTCAAATCCCAAAATTCTTGAGCTAACCATGCTGCCTCAAGAGTTCTGGGAATTGAAATTCATAGCATCTAAAGTTACCATAGTTACCCACCCCATTTTAGATAAAGGTTTCTTCAATAATAGTTTCAGTTGCCTTCTGGTACTTTCACTCAGCTGTTTTACATTATTACACAATGATGAAAGGAGTGGCTTTCCCAGACATGGAAAGATGGCATAAGGATATTTTTCACCTAATACTGGAAAGGCTTCATAAGGGAAATCTCCTGGCTGAGCCAAGCGGCCTTCACTCTTATTAGGTTGTGGGTTTGAGAAGAAATATAAGTGCCAATAGAGGTTATATGGCGTTCCACTCCATTTGTCTCCTGATTGGATCATTTTTACCAGTCTTCCCTACTCCCTGCTTTACTTTCCCATGATGTTGTGGTTGTTGCTTTGAGATTAGGAGCTTTAAAAAGGTAAAACAAAATGCTTTGCTTCACTTAACCCTCAATATTTAGAGGTATAATTTCACTGCCACGCTAACGGCCGATGTTTTAACTTTGAAGTCATGGAAAAGAATACAAAATGAAGCACTGGATGCTTAGAGCTGATGTGTCAATAATCAAATGATGTTGATTTACAATGAACTGTCTGTAGCTAATGGCTCCTTGTTGGTGCAGTGGTTAAGTGCAGTATTGCAGGCTAACTCTGCCCACAGCTTGGAGTTCAATCCTGACAGAATTTAAAATTGACTCAGCTTTCCAACCTTCTGAGGTTGGTAAAATGAGGACCCAGATTGTTGGGGCAAAATATGGAAAATAATGCTTACATTGTAAACCTTCCAGGGAGTGCTTGGAATGCTATTGTTATTACTAATGTTCAATCTTTTTCAACTATTTTTAAACATGTTTTAAACTCATTTTAAACTGATGTGCCTTTAAACACACATAGTTTGGTTTTAGTCCCTGAGATGAAGGCAGGTTCGATCAAGTAGTTATGGGAAGCCTGCTCCCATAGTAGCAAGTTCAGGCCCAGTTACAAGATAATTGCTCTGGTATATCTATCACTTAGGATTTGAATGGTCAGAGGAAAAAGAGGACAATAATGCAGACTTTAGACCAGATAAATGTAAACCAAAACCCAATGTCATTGGGTATTGTATTAACTCCAGTAGGACAGCAGTTATCTGAACAATGATAGGACTGAAAAAAGATAACATCATGGCTGACTTAGACTGCGCACAGTGAGATATGCATGGTTTAATTTTTGAGACGAGTGTTTGTGACTGGCAGGATTATCCAGATATTTAGTGAAAAGTGTTTCCACATATTACTCCAGAGTGTAGAGTTTTATGAAAGAGAGGTTGTGTTTTGAAATACTGGTTCACCCCCGATGAGCTTTTAAAGATGATTATGATGGTAGTTTAGAGAGGAGATTTCTTTGCTTTTTATGGTTTGATCTTAGAAGGCTATTCCCACAGTAGCAAACACTGTCCTAGCCTAGTTAGTTCGAGTGGGAGGAGCTAAAAGAACCATAACTGATTTAATGAGTAATATACACTTAGGAATGACTGCTTAATTTCCAATACAAGCCTATGATTTTGTACCAGTTACTGGTGTCCTATTCTGCTGATTTTGTAACTTGAGAGTCAGATTATGTCCTGGACAGGAAGGCAGGGGAGAAAGGAAAAAAGTCAAACAAGATTACTGGGCTATAGAACACTGAGGATATTTTTAATGTGCATTAAAGACATATCCTGTTCTTCAAAGTGGAAATATAGTACCATATTTTCCTTCTGTAAGATGTCCCTATGTATAGGATGCCCCCCTTTTTTTTCTTACCCAAAATTCAGAAATCAATATTTTAAGCAATTTGAAGTTTTACTCATGAGGCTAGTTTGCAGAGATAAGGTATTGGCAGTTTTGTAACAACAGTTCTCCTCTCGGCCCCTTATGTGTAAAACATACCTCCATTTTTAGGTAAATATTTTTAATAAAAAGGATCATCTTATACATGGAAAAAATATGGGTAATTTTATGTTAGAAAACTCTGAGAATAATTATGTGGATTCGACATAGGAATTCATTTATTTGAGAGATATGTATACCTTCATATGTAGAATATTATTTCTGGAATCGGGCCTTTCTAGAAATTTGAAAACATGGGGTAAGTGTGTTCACAAAAGGACTACCTATAACCATGATGGCAAACCTATGGCACGGGTGCCACAGGTGGCACATGGAGCTGTATCAATGGGCACATGAGCATTGCCCTAGTTCAGCTCTGATGCGCATGCGGGCGCTCACCAGCTGAAATTTGGGCCTTTTGGAACCACCAGAAGTCAGAAAAGAGGCTGTTTCCAGCCTCTGGAGGGCCTGGGGTGTGTGGGGAAGGCCCGTTTTTCACTCTCCCAAGGCTCCAGAGCCTTTCTAGAGAGGGTGGGGCGAATTGAATTATGGGTGTGGATACACGGACATGCAACCCCCGCCAGGCACCCTCCCACTTTTGGCACACGACGGTAAAAAGGTTAGCCATCACTGACCTATAACATTTGTTTATTCACAAAATGGCACTGTGGATAAGGCCATTCCTAGAAGTCATGCCAGATCTCTCTACCATTCTAGTAGAGAAGGGCATTGCTGCAGATAAACATGGTGCTAAAATCTTCCTCTTTAATCATTCCTATTTAATTTATAATCTGGGGTAAAGAGGCCAGTGGGCATCTAATCAGGTTTATGAAACTATTCTGAGCCCATAGACACCATATTAAAGACACCATTGTTCTGTAGTTGAAAAACAGATAATTCTATATACATAGTCAATATGGTTTGTGCATAGCTTGCTGACTGGATAAACTGTATTTGTTGGGCTCCACACCTTGCATTAATCAATAAACTCATAGTTTCCGTAGCATTATGGCTATTTTATAATTCTACATTATGCTGAAAGCAAACAACCCCAACATGACAGGTTTGTGAGACATGAGACTGTAATCCCAAACCCTCATATAACCAATGTAAGTCAAATAGATTCCTAAGAAAGGGAAACAACAGGAGTAATATAACTCTGAAACAAAATATGGCCAATATTTATTAAAAAGTCAGGAATGGAAGCCTTTATTTATCTACTTATTTACCTACCTATACTGCCAATGTTTTTTTAATCAACCCCTAGTGCAGTGAAGCATAAAATAAAGAGTACAAACATAATGTTTAAAACATTTTTTAAAAAACCAATAGACAACAAAACATACAGTAAGGGATCAGCAATAGAAATCCTCAAACTCTTCAGCTCATCAAGCCCTTCATAAATTTTCAAATTCTTCATCAATCCCCCAACATTTACTCCATGACTTTTTTAAAAAAAAATACTACTTTAACTAATAACATTATTGATAATAATAATTAGAACAATGACTCCCATTGGGGAACCGACATTTAAATGGCACATGAAACAAAGGAATTCAAGGTAATAGTAATTGAGTTAAGTTTCCTTATGGAAATTAACTGTTGGATTTTAAGATGGTAATTAAAATACCAAAAGACTGACAGTTCTTTATCTCAACAGAAAAATAAAATAATATTCAGACAAAATTAAGATACTTTCTTTTACATATTTTTAATATCTGACTTTGAAAAGGGACTCAAATGTAGTAAATGGAAATTGGCCCATTTATTATTCTGGGTCTCTTTCTTTCTTTTTCTAATATTGATATGCTTTATTTTATTTTATTTTTTAGAATGCTATTTGTAGTCTTTTTCCATGCACATTGACATACGATTCATACTTTATACTTGATATTACTAATTTATGCATTTTATACAGTTAAAAATAACTTGTGTTCATTTTCAGAAATACATAGAATTTTATATACAGGAATCATAATTTCAATCTTAAAAATAGTCCTAAAGAGAGCCAGTTTGGCCTAGTGCTTAAATGTCTGGACTAGAAGCAAGGAAATCTACATTCTAGTGTTGTCTTAGTAACAGAGCTCAACTGACTAACCTTGAGCCAGTCACACTTAATCCTAAAATGAAGATAGTGGCCTTCAGAAATTTTGCCAAGAGTGCTACAGAGTAGTAGTCCAGGAATTTGCCAGGAGTCAACATTGACTAGAAGGCACAGAATAAACAAAATTATTCATTTTAATAGCACTCCATTGCAATGTTCAGGGTAGTACATATTTTTAAGAAGAATTGTGTCCTTTGAGAAGAAAACTGAAATATTACGGGATTCAGTACTAATATGTCCATACCCAGGCAAAGATAAACTCAATTCATTTGTTTTATGTTAGTTTCCTGTGTGCTCCTTCACAACTGTTCCATCCTCTCTCCACATTAACTGGAATACTTTATTTTCATGTATAAAATCCACATTATCGTTAGCACAAGTTAGCTAGAAGACAGAAGCGACATTCTATCAGAAAAATAATTTTACATGAATTTTGATGCAAAATAAACATGCTTCTGTAGATTGAAAACCTGTCTAAAGATAGGATAATGGCTAAAATTATGCAATTTGTTGGAACTCAGTTGATGCCCTAGTCAATTCAATTAATTTATAAAGAACAAATACAAGCTTTAAGCATCCCCATTATCAATTGTGTTGTGAACAAATCCTTTTTTTTTTAAATAAAATCATAAAATGACATTCAAAATGTTACCCCAGAGTTCCTGCAACAAGTCATTAAAGTTGTATAGTAAAACCCAGCCTGGCAAGCAAATTCTTTAGATTTACAGATCAATAATCTAATAAACTATAATGGCTACTTCAGTTCAGAGTCATTACTATCCATTGTACAATTCCATGTGCTATTAATCTAACAGACTCCAGTGTAGCCATTATGTCTACATGTTAGTAAATGGCTAGATAGTTTAATGTTAGACATTGGGCTCCACCGAAGATTTTTCAAGTCTGTGGTCCATAGAGTTACAGCAATAATGTCTGTAGAAATAAAAGCACTTCTGGTTTTATGGCAAGGAAAGGAGGCTTCCAAATCCTGTCTGCAGTTACGTATGTTAAAATAATAGTTCATCCAAATAGCTTCATAAAATGATTACAATTGAGCTGATCTACTTCTGTAGTTTCCCCGAACTTCATTATCTTGCAATATAAATTAAGCATTTGAAAAGAGAGAATACATTTCCAGTAATTAAAACCTGCAAAGACTCAAACATAATAAAGATTCAAAAGAAATAAACTCAGTCAAAGAAGTCTGACTATCATTCGTGGATTATTTTTCAAGTTTTGGAAATGAAATTAACTTTCAAGCTTAATACATGGTTTTCTTTCTTTTCTTTTCTTTTTAGTTTTTGACAATGAAGTTATGAAACTGTTGAGTGTGGCAATGAGAAGACCAGTGAAAATGCTTGGAAAATGAACTAGCTTCTATTGTTGTCAGTGATAACTTAAATTCCAGAAATGCAGAGAATAGTTTCTGATCTCTTTTTCCTGATCGACATATGTCTATATTAAATTCTTTCCTTTGCAAAATTCAAATGTAGTTGAAACTCTGAAAAGTGTGATTGGATGATGAAAATAACGAAGCTCAGCAATATCCAAACAAAGATGGGTGCTGTATGAAGGGTGAAGCTCCTACTCACTTTATATATGCTTGATTGAATGTTCTATATTTAACCTGGCTCTCGATAGGGAGGTTTCATTTGAAGAACAACTGATGACCTGTAAATAAAATTTCAGAGACAAGAAATAACAACATCCTAGCCTTTAAGAAACAGATCATGAATTTCTGCAATCAGCGTAAGGTTATAGGATGACCTCTTGCTGCCTATTATGTTAACATGACTAACTAGGGTTTTTTTCTGATTGTGATATAATTGCTATCCACAAGGCAAGAATAAACCAGCAGCTATACTATTATCAAGCATCAGGAAGCATCTGACAAAGCCTGGAGGTGAACTGGAGCATCAAGTTCCTACCATCCAATCTACCTCTTTTCATATTCATTCCCTCAGCTGAAAATAGTAAATCGTAACTTTTCACCGGGAGCTAAAAACATATCTCTTCTGACTTGCTGGCCTGTGGTAGTTTTTAACTGGATTTTTAAAATTTGGTTTTAACTGGGGTTTTAAATAAATTTTAATAGTATTTTAAATTTTGTGATTTTAGAGCCATAGAACTATTTAATATGCATTTTAATTTTTCTGATTATGTATTTTATTGTTATGGCTGTACACCGCCCCGAGTCCGCAAGGAGAGGGGTGGTATATAAATTTAATAAATAATAATAATAATAATTGCCCGTGTGCCTTTGCCCTTGCTCCAAGAATGATTTTTTTCAGATGGGCAGGTACTCCAGTTTTTCCTCTCCTTGTCTAGTTGTTCTACAGATTGGTCAATTTGGACATGTACTACCAAGTCCTGAGGGATTTCCCTTTTCTCCTGTTTTTCTTTTGGACTAGTGCATCTTCTTTTTTTATTTTTTGGGGCTTGAATGCTTTCAGAAGCTGGACTTGATAGCAATTCCATGGAGGAGCTGCCAGAAGGAAGCAAAACATTCAAGCTTTCTGTTGTACCAGTTGCTGACCTTAACATTTGACCAACTACCTCAATCTTCTCCAGTATCATTTCTTGGCCTCCTGGGTAGAGGGTAGCAAACTGGTGGACCAGTTCCTCCTTGTCATCAATAAACTGAAGCTTTCCATTGTGTAAGTTTATTGAGTCTTTTTATTGTCCTTATCTTTTCCTAACCTTGTTAGTTGAGGGCTTGTTTGTTTGACTTTTGGTATTTTGGCATTCTCAAGATTAGTATCAACTTCCCTCAATGTCTTGGCTCTCTGCCCAGACTTTAACATGGTCTAAATTTGGGTGGTATGAAATACCCATCTTGGCCAAATACAGACCTCATCTACAGCCTGAATAACGTTGATGGTAGTATAATCTGCTCAAAGGTTAGCAATATTCTTTTGCAGCCTTATCTGTTGGGGTGCCAAGTATTGTGTTTTAGAGGCACGTTTCCACCAAGGTCTTCTGTTTTGGCGGGAAACTTGCCCTTTAAACTGATTGGCTCTCAGGACTGACAGCTTCCTATAAATGGGACGCTGCCAGACTACCAAGAGTAGAGTGTTTGCTGTGACCTAAATAAAGAGCTGTTGTTACTGGACTCGAGTCTCCGCTTCAATTCTTCCA
>JANHFP010002952.1:61516-78561 GCA_032468135.1 Calamaria suluensis | reverse complement strand
GCTCTCTTTCTGGGGGTCACCAATCGGCACAAAGCAGTCGATGGGACCCCCATAAGGCCCTCTCTGTGGGCACGTACTGTTCGTGAGGAGGTAGGCAGCATGCGGTTGCCACATTATCACCTTTTCCCCCTTGTCATTCCATTGTTTTTTTATCACATTGGCAGTTCCATTTCTTTTAGATGACTTAACTAAAATTAACTAATGGTTCTCTTGGAATAGCAATAGTGTGGGCTTTGTGAAAGCACAATCTTCTCTTGATGCTGGCCAATCTTTGTGCATTACAAAGGCCACTGTTTATATTTGCACCTGCCTGGAACATTCTTTTCTTTTCAATATTAGATAAAGTTAAAGATTCCCCTCGCACATATGTGCTAGCCATTCCCAACTCTAGGCGACGGTGCTCATCTCCGTTTCACAGCTGAAGAGCCAGCGCTGTCCAAAGACATCTCCATGGTCATGTGGCTGGCATAACTAAACGCCAAAGAGGCACTGAACGCTGTTACCTTCCCACCCCCCAAGGGGAGAGTCCTATTTTTCTATGTGCATTTTTTTACCTGCTTTCGAACTGCTAGGTTGGCAGAAGGTGGGACAATAAACGGGAGCTCACCCCATTACGCAGCACTGGGGATTCGAACCGCTGAACTGCCGACCTTTCAATTGGCAATCTCAGTGTCTCACTGCCGTCCCTCTATATCAGATAGGCCTAGTCTATTTTAAACTTTTTTCCAAGTAAGTTACCATTTTATGGAAAAAATATAGAGTTGTCGTTACAGAATTGTAAAATATGTTAATGTATTCAGAAATTGAACATTAAAATACATGGGATGGATCCAACAGTGTCATTCGACTGGCAGATGCTATTTTGCCAGTGGAACAGATTCTTAATGTTCATACCCCCTAGGTACCCCCTCCCAAATCTGAAAAAACCTCTGGAGTAGTTTTGCAACCCATCCAAGAAGATGGCAGGGGAGGGTTTAATAATGGGAATGGTTGTCAAGAGCATTCCCTCACCTAAGGGGGGATGCAGCTCTATGAACAAACCCGCTACACTTAAAATAATGAGCTCTACAATACTTATAACATTTGTATATATTTGCACCCTGTTCCAATTTAGAATATTTTTTTTTCCAATCAAAATGAGGCATAGTGTTATCATTGTCATACTGTGTGTTACAAATGGCCTTTAATCTGCACTTTCTGATTACATTCTCTGTCTCTTTGAACACTTCTACCCTTGCTAGTTATCTCACTTTCCTTTTTTTCTAAGAATAGTTCATGCTAAGCTACCAACTAATATCCTACAATAGGTTTTATGTGATCTTTCTAAACTACATATTACCGTTTATTCCCTTTGGAACAAATCATGTTATGTCCTTAATACGTTGGGGGGAAGGGGGCTGGAAACTTTTCAGAATTTTTGTAGGACTTTATATTAACCCCCAGATTTGCAAAATGTAGCGTCCTTAACATTACAATTTTAAAAAAAACACCATGCATATGCATATAAACACACATATCACAGCAATGTAGAAGAAACAAGCAAAGAAAACAAAGCAGCTACTGTTTTATTTCCATTGTGGTTTGTATTTCCATTGTGATGTTTGTATTTCCATTGTGTTTCAGGTAATAATCCATTATCAAGGATCATTCAAAAATAATAAGGAATACAGCTTCCTAATCTACTGTGTTTGTTGACAAATGATTATCATCAAAACTACGTCAAGCATACAAGACAGTTGGGAAAGCAGAACACAAATGTGTTTTTCATTCTTACCAAGTGCTTTGCCTTACATTTTCCTAACTCAAATCTGTTTTTCATAAATATTGCCATATTGGTGCAAAAACCTTCATGCAAGCTATATGGGTTTTTCTCCAATACCTGCGATTAAGACGGCAGCCTTCAGCTTAGTTAGCAGCTTAATTGTGTGTAATATTATTAGCAAGAAATTCAGGAATAAATTGTGTACCATAGGAAAAATATATTTCAAATTCTTTAATTTTTTGCTTCACTCTCACATAAACGTAAAAAATTTAAATGGAGCAAGACACGACGTCTTTGAAAATAGTAGCATATCCTGATTTTTTTTATCAGTACAGGTTGTCTTTGTCTTATGACCACAACTGAGTCCAAAATGTCTGTTGAAAAGATAGTTGTTAAGTGAGTTTTGCCCCCTTTTATGACCTTTGTTGCTAAGTTGTTGTTAAGTGAATTACAGCAGTTGTTAAGTTAATAGAACAGCTTTCCCATTGACTAGAAGTTTGAAAAAGATGACCACTTGATCACAGCAACCGTCATCAATGCAGGCCAGTTGCCAAGTGTCCAAATTTGATCATGTGTCCATGGGAATGCTGTAATGTTCTTACACGTGAAAAGTCATTTTTTCTATCCATCATAACTTAGAACAGCCACTAAACAAATGGTTCTAAGTACAGGACTACCATAATGTTCATGGTATTAGAAGCAGACACAACATAATCCAAAATGGTCATAATGGGTTATTTGTAAAATAATAAAGGCAGGATACAAATAAATAAATAAAAATGAAGGGAGCAAAGGAAAGGCAAAAGACCAAAAGTGTCAGTTGGACTTAATGAAATCCTCAGAAGAAAATGAATTAAAGCCAACGTGGGCAGTGTTATATAGACATGGTGGAAGTATAAATGATTTCAAGAATGGAAAGCAATGAAGCAGTAGAGTGGGAAGTGTTGGCATAAATCAGTTTTTGTTACATCTCTCTGCTTATCGCTTGCCTTTAGTTCCTTGACGTTATTTTTTTTTTACTTCCAGACTGTGCTCTGAATAACACTGCTTATTCTGAAATGGGGACAGCATATATAGTTGAGGCTGTAAAAATGAACAGGTAAAATGCAATCATTGTTAGACTGCCACCTGCTTCTAAGTCTTACATAAATGACGTGGGAAAGAGATTTCATATTATACCTGTGTAATGAAGAACGAAAGTAGGCTGTTTTTACTTTTATTGTAACTTTTACTTATGACCACTATAAAGATAATTTCATTTTCCTTGGCTGGTGAGGTGGGTGGGAAGCAATGTCAAGGGATACAATCACAAAGTGTTGAAATGAGGGGTTGAGGAAAAAAGAGCTGGTAGATAAAAGTAAGCGCAGCTCTTTGCAATGGCAAAACTAACAGCATCCATACATAACAGACACTGAAACTGAAGAGCAAGAATTAAATACACAATTGAAACATTAACGACACAATGTTGCCATATAACTAATTACTGCCTGGAATAGTCTCTGTGATGAGCTGAAGGGCATGCATGCATGTATAGAAATATACATACATACATACACACACCAGTGGTGTGTTGTTCCCGGTTCGCTCCGGTTCTTGCAAACCAGTAGTAAAATCAATTGAAGGCTCCGCCCATCCATCCAGAAGTCTTCATAGACGATCTGTGCATGTGCAGAAGCATGCATGCGCAATCCCGATGTGAACGGGTAGTAAAGGTAAGTGGAACCCACCCCTGATATATATACACGCACACAGAGTATATCCTGAATATAAATCCAGAATCCATAAATATCCATAAATATTCAGAATGCATATATTCTAAAACCATCCTTTTCAGAAATGGGTAAATATATAAAATAATGAAGAAGCAAAAGGAAGTGATGAGCAAGCAATGGGACCACGTGATCAATAAAGTAAAATCTCTTCTTTCTCTTTCTCACTGGTAGATGTGGATCTGTTTGGTGACCTTATTCCAAGCACTGCCGAGAATGGGATTCAAAGTAAAGATATTTTTGATATTGCAAGTTTAGGAGATTCTTTACCTGATTCAAAGGACAACAAAACACCAGAGACCTTTCTTGGCCCCAACGCCTCTTCTTTGGTTAACTTGGACTCCTTGGTTATAGTCCCCCAGAGCATGAAGTCACGTAATCCATTTCTGGCAGGTAGGTTGAACTCTATGGGTTCTTGTTAGCAGGACAGTTTTTTTGCAACTGAATCCTGTATCTAGGCTCTGTCACACCTTTCTTCTTTGTTCCCCTTTTCATTGGGCCCATTTCTTCATAGGTTTCAATACTTGCCCAAAAATTCAGAATACCCATATTTGCCTTTGGATGAAATAATGGTTGTGGTTTCTGCTTTTGGTTGAGCCTGTTGGTATTTCAGTTCTTGAAACCAAATATCCTTGGAACCTGTGGGGAAAAATTGCCCTTTGGAAATAGTGATGAGATGCCTTTTCACAAATTTCTTATTTGACAATAAAGAAAATAGTGGGCTTTCTTTGAAACATGTCAATTTATTTTGCAAAATCCCTAGATGGTAGGGACAGGGATTAACTTCCTCAAATTCTCACAGTAATTCTTAGTGGAAATCAAGATAAGTCATGTTAAGAAAAAACCAGAGTTGTTCTTGTTGAGGATCATGGAGACAAACTTGGAAAAAAAATTAAAATATTTACTAATACATATATGTACGGCAACGAGACTTGCCGTAGCTCAATGTTGGAATCATTCAGAGTGCCCACCCGATTGGCTGGTAAAAGCTAAAATTATGGAATGCGCAGAAATGAGCAAATTAACATTTGAACTTAAAGACAAACGGGAATCGGAATATTATGAAATTTGGAAACAATGGTATAAATGGATAGAAAAAAATAAATAAATTTTAAATTAAATTAAATCTAAAATTAATGAAACAAGATACAAAATATTACAGTGAAAAGGGAGTTTCTGCAATTGAAATTAATTGACAGTAATAAAGCTTTGATAATAATTGTAAATAAAATGGTAAATTTGACTAATTAAGAGTTTTGCAACGGTAAGAAATATATATAGATATATATAAGGTAGTAAATAGGTTTCAAAATAGCTATAACAAAGTAATTATATATCCTTATTTTTGTTTTTTTTTATTGTAAGTTGTTTTTTGTTTGTGTTTTTGTTTTTGTTTTGGATGGTTATATTCTTTGTTGTATGTGTTTTTGGTGTAAGTGTATATTTTGTTTTGTCTTTTTGTTTCCTAATAAAAATTTATAATAAAAAAAATTAAAAAAATAAAATAAAATCAGCTATTAATCAATAGCTAAAACAACTTATGGCTTAGTGTGCCTACAAATGTTTCTGCTCCACGTGGAGCAGAAATAAAAACTATTCTTTTCTCCCTGTGGACTTTTCCATTGACTTCTCGGAAGTCATCTGATCCCATATGTGTTCATATGGGTATGTGCCATGTGGATGGTAGTAAATGGGTACATATATGAAAAGCTATGGCTCACTGGCTCCTTCTGCAGTTCTCCAAATGATTCAAAGCAGCCAGTGCAGCTTCCCAGTATGAAATGCTTAAGTAGACCTACTGAATAAATTATTTTTTTCCTGCTTCTTTAGACTTTATTTACCTCCAGTGTTCTGAAGAGACGTAGATCCAAAAACAATAATCTTTCCTGGAGTGCCAAAAACTTGTTCTCCAAGTTTTTCATACACCATGCAGCCTAGTTAAATCAAGGTGAAGAGAGGTGGCAATTAATCACAACAAGGAACATTTTCTCTAATTATATACAGTACTATACATTTGTTGCATACCTATACCATATTCTATTTTTTATCTTTTAACTGACAAATGAGATGTAAAGCATACAAAGCAGAAAGCACTTCTGCATCATAGCATTTGTTCTCTCCAGTTCTTTGCAAAAAAAAAGTCTGAAGCTATTATCTTCACTTCTCATAACCTTGAAATGTAGAGAACACTTGTGAACCAATATTGCTGCCCTCTTTCCTTCTGGTTGAACAGTAGGAGAGTGAAAATAGTGTTGTTAAATTGCTGTCTTCATCCTACTCTCTGATCATGAAGTAACAAAAGTTCTTTTGTACATACTAAAAATTGAAATAAAATAAATTGCAAGGGTATCAACCACAATTTTCATTCAATGAATATTTGTGGTGGTAGTTTACAAAAAATGTTGTGAGGTTGTAGTGAGTATCAGTGTTCCATGTAATGCACCTATAGAAAGCAGAACTCCAAGGCAGGTAGATTCCTCAAAGAACAATTTATTGGATATATCATATTGGCACAACTGGTGAAAACTGACTCTGAAATTTCCCATGGTTTTCACCCACTTTATTTTCCCTTCACTTTTAAAACATATATTTTCATATACTGTTTAACCTCATTATCTTATTAAGATCATATTTGAACATATTATATACTTTTTAAGTTTAATAAAGCAAAACTAAACAATAGCTCTATTTTTTCTTGGTTTAACAAAGCATATTTAATTTCTTTTAGAATTAATAAAGAAAAACAAAATAGGGTGGAAGATTTAGGCTTTTACATATCATATTCATTATCTCTCTGTTTTTCCTTGGAAGTAAAATAATGTAAAGTTTTATGAATTACCTGTTTCCTTTGCACAAGCTAACAATAGATTTATTGAATAAATGGAGAGCAGTGTCACTGAAATCAAAAGTAACCTATAAGAAAAAAAACAAAAAAAACCTTTTTAGCACTTTAATATAAAACTTCAGTAAGTGTGGCTGTAAAGAGGTAATATGTATATAACTATAATTTAAAACGTAAGGGACTCCCTTAGGTTAACATAATTACTTCAGGAAGGCAGGTTGGCTGCCTTCTCAATAACATAGCGACAAATGGCAAATCATATATTAAAGTAATTGCTCTGAATGAATTTTTTCATTTAGTCCTAAGGGATTTTGGACTTTAAATTTAGGTAGCTAATTAATACTAAACAAGTAATTTGTTTTGTCAATTCTAGATATTTGGCTTAAATTCCTTATACTGAAATACTCAGAAAATCAATTTTAAGAATACTTGCTGTAGAACTTTTTCATTAGAACTATCTCAATCTTACTTCATGTTTATCTAGAATTTGTGCCAAAATTATAATAGGTATTTAATCACAATTCCATTTCTGCAACATGTTCTTAGCAAAGCATGAATTGCAATTGAATTGTACACACTAAATCTCAATACAGACACTCCGTAGGTTAAGATTAAGTTCTGTTGCCCTCTGTCTATAACTCTTTACAATGACAAAAAAAGTAAAGCACTGAAGCTGTGCAATGTTTTCATGAGTTACTAAAAACAGGCTGTACACTATATTAAAAGCACACGCTCTACTTTGTGACACTTATGAAAGCACTGCACACCTTCAATGGTTCATCCGCCACTTTGAGTTGGATCATGTTGCAATCAGATGTCCACCATAAGTACTATAACAAAATCTGGTATTTTGTAACAGGCAGCCTTGTTTATAACTAGGGGTTGTCTTCAAGTTGGATGTTCTTAGCCCAGGGGCTGTATGGAGAACCAGGCAGGTAATAACTGAGGCAAGACAGGCTGCAGTTAACAACAATCTTTAATGCTAACAAGAATTAACATCTAACAAGGCTAACTCCTGTGAGGGCAACAACATTAGCCATCTGACAGCTACTTAAATACTGGAGCTGTCAGACAAGCGGACCAATGACAGGCCTGCATTTTTCCCTCTTCTCTATTGCTTGCATCTCAGCCAATTAGATGGCCCAGCGGCCAGCATGTCTCTAGATAGGGGTCATAACTCAGAGGACTTAACACCCCTCTCCTCCCAGGTGGCGTATGCATAGTCAGACAGGTACACCAGTTGATGCCGGTTCTGTCTAGATTGTCTTAGTACAGGGCTGGCGGCCAAAGGAGGAGCGGGGGTATAGTCCTCTAGAACTCCTGGTGACTGCACAATTACTCCACCTGAAGGCCCATTCGATTCTGAAAAGTCTAGCTCTACAGGTAAGTAAGGCATTGAGAATACTTCAGTGAAGGGTGATTGTTGTTGTTTTTTGCAAAGTTTTTTTTTATAAACATATCATTGTGCGAACAGCAGGGAACCAGGTTTGTATTTTAGTACAAATTGAACAATATTCTTCATATTTGATACATTTGACAGTACCCATATTATGATAGATTATAATATTTCCTTACTTGTTCAATATTTCAATATATTATTTTGTGCCAGTCTCAATAGTCTTGATATCACTCCTTTTATCACATATAAAATACCACTCATCGTATTTATTGTAATTAACTAATTTACATAGTTCAAATAGTAATACATGGTTTAAATGAAATTATAATCTTCCATTGTTCCCTTTTCTAATTTTAGTTTTGCCTGTTATATTTAAAGTATTATTATTATTATTATTATTATTATTATTATTTGTATTTAATATATATATATATCAAATCAATGAGTAAACAACGTGGCTTCTAGGCACCATACATTCTAACACATACAAAACTGAACAAGTTAAAGATTTTTGTTACATTCAATCAATTTATAAAATTCCCATTACAATACACAACTGTCTTCAATTACAGTCGATCGTTATTCAATTATTCCTATTTCTCATTATTCTTTCCATTTTATCAATTAAAAGTATAGTATATTAATATTCCATTTATTTCTATCTCTTACTCTACTTTGTAATCATCCCCCCATATTCAAAAACTTTTTCTTTCCTGTCTACCTTCTAATCATATCTTGTGCCTACAGAAAAGAAACAGAAGAAAAATAAAATGAGAAAGAGTACAAAGTGTCAGCTTTCAAAACCATATTAGCCTGAAGTTTCAAGCTGCCAACTCTAGCTGTGGGAAAGTAGAAGGAGGGGGGTTGATAGATAAGTGGGTAGACATAACATATACTTTCGCTGGCCACCTTAGAGAGTTGAATGGAAATCAGAGGGTTTCCTCTACTGGGATTGGAGAATGCGACCTCCCTGAGAGTGGGGTATGGGATTTAGAGGAATTGAATAAGTAATGGAAAAGCGGGAAAGTTTAGTTTCCATTTTTCCACTTGTGGCGCCAGTTTGCCTGTTTCTAATAAAGATGAATCTTTGAGAAATGGCTGTCTCATGTTCATTGATTAGAAGAAGAGGATCTTCTGGAACTATGACATTAAAACGGAAACTAAACTATGTTAAGAGCTGAGCCACCTGTGCCGCCATGAAATACAGACCAGGGAGACCCCCTGGCCTTCTGCAACGGGTAGCCGAACACAAGAGGCCATGGGAAGATATTGCAATGGACTTTATAGTGGAGCTCCCACTGAATGGTGGACATACGGTGATTTGGACGGTTGTGGACTTATTCTCTAAGCAGGCCCATTTTGTGGCTTGTAGTCGATTACCCTCAGCCAAAAAGTTGGTGAAACTTTTTGTGATTCATCTACAGACTACATGGGATCCCGAGGCAGATAATCTCAGATAGGTTTCCCCAATTTATAGCAAAGTTCTGCAGGGAGTTCTTAAAATCCATCGGGTCATCTCAGGGCCTAAGTTCAGCTTTCTATCCATCTACCAATGGGGCAGCGGAAAGATTGAATGCGATAGTAGAACAATATATTTGATGGTTTGTTAACTATCAACAGGAAAACTGGGCAGATCTCCTGCCTTTCGCTGAAGTAGCATATAACAATGCAGTGCATAGCAGTACTGGTTTGTCTCTTTTTCTGATAATAACAGGAATTGAATTCGTGCCTATGCCTGAGTTGCATATATACATACATACATACATACATACATACCGCCCCCTCTCCAAGGACTCGGGGCGGTTTACAGCCGAACTAAAAACAAGTAATACAATAATAGAATTTAAAATTTAAAAATTATATATTATGGCTGTCCAAAAGATTTACAGTTTAAAATTATCAAAAAATTAACATATAAAATATAAAAATTCCAAAATTTTAAGTTTTAAAATTTAAAAACGTTTATCTGTTAATCTATGGACTGAATCCCTCCCAGGCCGGCTGCACGAAAAAGGTAGGTCTTTAATTCCCATCTCCAACAGACACCTCCCTAAATCACATGAAAAGAGGGAGGGCAATTAAACTTGCAAGATTATGTTACTATAGCCAATGTAAATGAAAGTAGACTTTTGTCTTCCATGACTGTCACTTCTTGGTCAAGTCCCATGATGGCAAACCTATGTCACGGGTACCACAAGTGGCATATCAGTGGGCACGTGAGCGTTGCCCTAGTTCAGCTCTGATGAGCATGCGGGTACTGGACAGCTGATTTTCGGGCCTTCCAGGCCCACCAGAAATTGGGAAAGAGGCTATTTCCGGCCTCTGGGGAGTGCGGAAGGCCGGTTTTTCACTCTCCCCAGGCTCCAGAGCCTTTCTAGGGAGGGTGGGGTGAATTGAATTATGGGTATGGGCATGGGCATGCGGACGTGCAACCCCCCTGGGCACTCCCCACTTTTGGCACATGATAGCAAAAAGGTTAGCCATCACTGGTCTAGTCTGTCTTGGAGGGCTGACAGTCTCTGAGGCTCTGAGCCCAGATTTGATGGGAGTTCTCTAATGCAACATCCACAGGGGTGCTATTCAGCAGGTTTTGACAGGTTCTGGAGAACCACTAGTGGAAATTTTGAATAGTTCAGCGAAGCAGCAGCTACCACCTCTGACTGGCCCCGGAATGGGGTGGGAATGGAGATTTTGCAGTATCCTTGCCCTTCTATGCCCACCAAACCATTCCCACAGAACTGGCAGTAAAAAAAAATTGAATTCCACTACTGAGCATCACCCAAACTTTTGGGCACCAGAGAACAGTTCCGTGTAGAGGTGTTATACCATGGACCAGAGGAGGGCATGGTTTTGCATGTTGCCTGCATCCCACGTATGGGGCAACCCTACTACACTTGTAAATAGTTGCATTTGTGTGTGTTTTTGTCCTGGTCTCTGACGCAATAAACTACTTACTTACATATGGGGCTTCACTTGTTTGTTCAGCAAGGTTTCTGGCATGCCATGGCCAGAAATCCACAGACTGGAGGTTGGGGACCCCTGCCATAATGGGCTAATCTGGGGCCCAGTGATTGTTGGACCTGGATATTGTTTCTCATTCAATACAGAATGGATATCTGTTCTGTTTTCCCAGTGAGAATGTGATTTACAAATCAATCATTTCAGGCTTCAGCAGCAGGCTAGCTACAAAGTGGAAGTTCCATTCTGAGGACATGCCCTTAGCAAAAGGTAAGTAGATATCCCTGGGAAAGAAGGATGTGAGGATGTAAGGCATGAGCCATAGGAAGTTTCAGTTAATATGAATTAACTGAATAAAACAGACTGTAGGCATGAGCAAGGAAGCTGTTGGCATGCTGCTTAATCTTGTATAAATAAACCAGTACCTTCGCTTCCAGAAAAAGAATTATCATAAGTCCAGGCCAGCTTCTTTCACTCATTATCCTGAAGAAAAAAAGAAGAGCCAAGCCTGAATAATAAAACAATGAGAAATTAAACCAGTACTGCATCTAGGATCCATATAAATAGTATTGGAATTCAACTCTTGAGAGATTATTCTGGTTTTTTTTTAAAAAAATGGTAATGGCTAAGAGCACTCTTTAGGCTTCCAGAATTCTGGAGGTACAAAATAATGTAGCCAGGTACTATTTAGAGGACTCTAGTCCCCAACCCCCAGGCTGTAGGGCAATGATGGCTAACCTTTTTGCCATCGTGTGCCAAAAGTGGGGCGTGCCCATGGGGGTTTGCGTGTCCGCGTGCCCATACCCATAATTCAATTTGCCCCACCTTCCCTAGAAAGGCTCTGGAGAGTGGAAAAGCCTTCCAGAGGCTGGAAACAGCCTCTTTTCTGACTTCTGGTGGGTCCAGAAGGTCCGAAAATCAGCTGACCAGTGCCCATATGTGCATCAGAGCTGAACTTAGGGGAAGGTTTGCGTGCCCACCGATATGGCTCCGCGTGCCATCTGTGGCACCCGTGCCATAGGTTCACCATCACTGCTGTAGGGGATGCAGGCAACATGCAAAACCACACATTCCTTTGGGCTTCCCAAGATTGTGTCTATAGAACCGCCTCAATAAACAGGGTGCATTAATATCACTATCAGCCACTCATGAGGACTCCTCATACGGATATCACCAAACTCATATTGGTCTCCTCATACCAGCACAGGGACTGGAGGATCATGTATCATGCAGTCTACTCTCTTGAGTAGGCTGGCATAAAGTACTGGGTGTACTTTACCAAGGAGGGCTGGTAACTTTAACATAATGGTGACCGGGTTAATCACCTTCAGCACTTTGAAGGGTCTTGCATACTTAGGCCCCAGCTTTTTACTAGTTGTTTGCAGATTTAGATAATTGGTGGACAGATAGACTGAGTCTCTGACCTGGAAAGGGATGGGGTCCAATCTCCTATCAACTTGGGCTTTATAGGATTCACTGACTTCCTGAACAGGTTGTTGTACCTGAGGCCGTACCTCTGCTATCTTTTCAGACCACATGTTGGGTGTTACCTCCTCCCCAGTTCGACTCCTTAATTCCAGTATTGCTGGAAACTCTTTCCCATTAACAACCCAGTACAGAGTGAATCCTGTACTTGAATGAACAGTGTTATTGAAAGCTACCTGTTGGTATTTGGGTGAAAAGCAGAACTAAGTCCCTGGGTGGTACCAATAAGACGTAAAAATGACTGCCAGAATTTGGCAGTAAACTGCACTCCACGATCTGAAATGATCCGTCAGTGAGCTCCAGGCAATCTGTAGATGTGTTGCAAAAACAACTCAGCCAAATATTTCGCAGATGGCAGTCCCTTACATGGAATGAAGTGGGCCTGTTTTGAAAACAGGTCCACAACCGTCCATATAACAGTAGTGATTTTCTGGAAGGTCTACGATGAAATCCATGGCTATTTCATCCCATGGCTCCTTGGGGTCGGCTTTGGGTTGCAGTAACCCCATGGGCTTTCTGGTTCTAGGTTTAGAGGCAGCAATAACTTTCTGTCTTGGATCGCATTTTCAGCCACCAAAATTGTCGCCTGACCAAATGCAGGGTTTTTAGGAAGCCGTAATGACCTGCTACCTTAACATCATGACAACGTTGTAATACCGCCCCGTGTAAGGATGTGGGGATGTACAAGCGCTTCCCATTCCATGCTAATTTGTCCTTATAGGTCACTGAATCAGGATACTGTATCACCCAGGGATCTGTTTTCAGAGCCCATCGTAGATCAGTATACCACAACTCATCATATCCCTTGCCTGATGCTTGCACTACTTGTCAGCCAGGTATTATAGCTTGTACCACTGTACTCCTTTTGCTGTTAAACTGTGGCAAGCAAGACACTGCATTGGCTAAAAAGTTCCATCCACCTGGAACATAGCATAGCATGAAGTTAAACCACTGGAAGAACTGTGCCCATCGCATTTGCTTGGGTGACAGCTTATGGAGTTTTTGCAATGCTTTGAGGTTCTTACGGTCAGTTCTCACCTCAAATGGTATTTGGGCTCCTTCAAGCAAATGACGCCACATCAGAAGAGCCCAACACACTGCAAAGGCCTCTTTTTGCCATACGGTCTAACTCCTTTCCTTGGATGTCAGTTTTCTTGACGTATAGGCACACGGTTGCAAACCTTTATCCCCGTGTTGTAACAATATGGCCCCCACCGCTACATCACTTGTGTCCTCTGGGATCACAAATGCTTTATGGGGGTTAGGGTGTAGTAACACCTGCTCACTAGCAAATAAGGTTTTTAGTTTGTCCAAAGCTTCTTGGCAGGAGGGACTCAACTGGAGTGGGGTTTACCCAGGGGCCCAGTCCTAAGCAAACTGTTGGCAAGGCTTGACAGTACTCTAATGTATCTCAAAAGAAAAGTAAAACAAAGAGTAAGGCAGAGAGCATAATTTGCTCCTTCTCCTTGGTCCTGTTATCCATCTACATTTGCTTGTCTACATAAGGACAAATGCTGTTGGAGCATCAAAGGTAAACTGTGGATGATTGCTTGAAAACTCTTAGTGCTTCTGCCTTATATGGTTACATATTGAAATAATCTTACATGTAAGAGATTTTACATTCTATTCATTTACTGCTATCCTAAAGCAAGGATTCTAGTTCATACATGGGCAAATTGATTCAGAAAAAACAGAGTGGCAGTCCAAAAATAAAGCCCATATGAATGCTTAACAAATGTACCAAATAAGCATTCTAATGCAGAAAGAAGTATTTATCAGCATTCATTATATTGTAGTAGCAGTTGTTCTATGCAATTACTTTACCTGGGGCCTTTTTATGATGCTTTGGCAAGAACTAAAATTCTGTCTTTAAGGGTTTGCTTTGCTTCGTAAAAGGTTTGAGTAAGGCACCTTTTCACATTTGCTTTACACACAAACAACAGCTAATGCATTTCTTAGAGCAGAACAAAATACCCACAATGCTTTGTCTCTCCTGAAACACGTAATGGTGCTATAGAAAGTTAAAAGGGGGTTGTATAGTGATTACAAAGCATCTTGCTGAAGTAAAGTGTGTTGCCTTTTCACATCAAAAAAGCAAATTGCATCGTCTGTTCATAACTGCTGAACAAATCCAAGTGACCTTGCAGTGGCCGGTTGAACTTTACTATATCTGTTGTCATATGTTGTACACTTCAAGAGAGTAGTTTGTTTTGTTTCCTGCATCGAGCATTCCCAACAAAATAGTATCTGTTTTCCTATGTTTTTTTTTCTCAATCATAGAGACTGCTGCAGAAATGGGGGCATTGTTCCCAACTATAATTTTCTCTATAGCTTCAAGGTATTGGTAGAGAATGAAACATACCTATTTCAAATCAGGAAAAGTGCATATTGATTTGAAATCCAATTTATAATTGCTCTGTGGGCTACAGATGACTTAAAATTCTAATCCAATTTACCTCTGAACTAGATAGATAACATAATTAAGATATTATTTTTTTTGCAGACAAAGAATAAAATACCTCAAAAAAACCAAGATACCTCAGATAAATGGAAGGGTGTTGTCTCATTGCTATTATTGAAGTCTATGTTCCATTCCATAAAAAGATGCTAAGAAGAGCTGCAACTACAGTAATGGTAAATAAACTTCAGCAGTGACAATGGGACAGGGATAGATCCTTATATTTGAGGGTAGCAGAGCAAGCCACAGTATGTACATATTTATGCAAACTAATGATAGACAGAATTTGGCTTTTAAAAATTTGTGCTATTTTTTAATAAATTTTACCAAACAAAATAAAATGACATTTTTTTGGGGGAAAAAACATGTGCATTATGTTCGGATTCTTAGAAAAAATAATTTAATCACTCTTTTTTAGCTAGAGGGCACATCTCATCTTACATGATTTTTAATAGTTGCAATCACTGTTCACATATGGAGTGCCTGGATTAAGAACAATTGACTTAAGGTCAAATCTAAGATACAAGCAGGCTGCCTATTACTAATATTGGCAGACTTTGTTCTCCTTCCTTGAGCTGACAAACTGCTGAAACTGTACCATCTTTTCGGGAACCACTGAAGCTGTGCATACAGAGTGGCAGAAGCTGGGACAAGTAATGGGAGCTTATCCCATTATGTGGCACTAGGGATTCGAACCACTGAATTTTCCACCTTCCAATCGACAGGCTCAGCTGTCTTACCCACTGAGCCACCATGTACCTGTACCCTTTTGAACTAGGAATGATTTATTCCTACTCAACATGACTGCAACATGAGACTGAAGCACTGTCCTTTTTAAAGTGAGCCATATATGCAAGGAAAAAAAGTACAAATGAAAATACTTTCATTCACAAAGTCACAACTGCCATCTTGATTGATTGATTGATTTTTACCTCCTTGTACATGCCCCTGATTGAACAGCCTGCTTTAAACATTACTATCTTCTCAGGAGGACACTCCAATAGGGATAAATGGATCTATTGGCGGTTCAGATCAGATTTATTTTATTCACAGATAAGAAAAGTCCACATATTCTATATTTTTGAGGTAAAAAAAACAACCCTTGCACTATATATTTGCATGCTGTGTTGCATAATGTATTTTCTCACTCACTACTTATTCCTCTACGTGTTTTCTTTCACAGAATGCCTTCAGCAGACAAGTCAAAACAGCAAAGGTTAGAACAGAATCATATAATGTCATCTGTCTTCTAAACAAAAATCTCTGGCTGAAAACTTTTGGCTGGATTCAACCATTTTGTACTTGTTGGGCTGTAGTGGCCACAATTGCAAGATAATGAACATGAAAAGTTTTTGTTTCTGCAGAAAAGGAAAACATTTATCAAAGCAATATAACAAAACCACATTATTCTTTTATCTGCAGGAAACCAAAAGTACTATTTATCTTACCTGATGAGCTTTAGATAATTGTTCTTTCATTTCTCCTCTTCAGCAACTGCAATTATTATAATGTGTCTCTGGATTTTAAAGTTCTTTTAAAGGATTCTTTCCCTTAGTTTTTTTCCCCTCTCCTTTCTTAAATGTTAGGGAAAGAATTGTGAGTACGGAATATTTATGAATATATCTTTGTTATTCAGAACGGGGAAAATGGATAAGAACAAACCAAAATTCTCTCTAAAATACATCCCAAAATGATTTTCCCCATCATCCGTTTTGCATTTAACTGATCCTCCAAAGAATATTTTGTAAAGATTTGGAAGCAAAAGTAAGCCCCACAACAAATATTCACAAATATTTTTACAAGGATTTCCACACCTCAATTCTTTGTGTTCTCATCACGCAACTCATAGCTAGAAAAACCTGTGAGAAAGAAATTCACATTATAACTAGTAGGTACTTGCTGGATCTGTATGGCAACCAGGAGAGATTTATGCTAGTTATATATTTTTAAAGAATATTGTTACATCAATTTGGACTCAACAAAAAAAGGATATTATTCAGCAAAACATTTGCACACTTGCAAATCTCTAGGGGGGTATATTAAGAAGTGTGTGTGTGTGTGTGTGTGTGTAAAGATTAGTAGAAATGGTAACCAAAATATCCCTGGGTGATTTATAATGACATGCCATGTCAAGCATAACAAAACTGAAAATGTTTATCCAGCCATACTGGGATTAAATTCCTTTGCATACAAGAGATCTTATTTCTGGGTTCTGGATTGACATACAAGAGTGGTGACAAGAGCTCCCCGATTTGCTCGGGTGACACCACTCTTGCGGGAACTGCACTGGCTACCGGTTGCATACCGGGTTCGCTTTAAGGTCTTGATTATGACCTTTAAGGCGACCCATAGCATTGGGCCAGGTTATCTAC
>JANHFP010002951.1:77481-91799 GCA_032468135.1 Calamaria suluensis | reverse complement strand
TATTATTATTATTATTATTATTATTATTATTATTATTATTATTATTTCTGTCCCAATTATGGCAATAAGTTGAGCACTACTCATATGTGGTCAATAAGAACAGACACAGATCTGATGGCACTTAACCAATCAAAAAGCTGGAAAAAAATATAAACTCTTGTTTATGCATGGATTACATGCACATTTTTTGCAAAACGTGATGAATATGGAGTCAGGAGCTAGAACACATTAGCTCTTCAATTCACATTGTCTCTAACATGGAAGAGACAATAGAAGAAGTAGAAAATGCACCTTCTCTCTGGGCTAACTAGGAGTGGCTGGGAAACTCATCATTTTTATTTAATGGAAGCAACAGTGGTTGCCTTACAATATGCTGCAACTGTTTAAACTTTTGTATCCGTGTAGCTTTACAGTTATCTCCAACAGCAGCATTTGTCTCAGCAATAAAGTCCTTTTCACACTGTGATGCATTAAATGCATAATGTTTGAAAGTGAAAATATTCATGCTCGACTAAATATTACAGATGTGGAAACTAGTTTTAATTTATTTGTAATGCAATTCCTTTAAAACTGGTAGAGGATACATATAGGTTCATTTGTTCATGTCTGAGTGTAGAGTCCGAAAGTTGGAGGGACTTGAACCAGGAAAAAGCCACACATGACATTTCTATACAGTGGTGGGTTTCAAATTTTTTTACTACCGGTTCTGTGGACGTGACCTGGTGGGTATGGCATGTCTTGGTGGGCGTGGCACTGCTTAGTGGGCATGGCATTGCTTGGTGGGTGTGGCAGGGGAAGGATACTGCAAAATCTCCATTTCCTCCTGGTCAGTTGGGACTTGTGAAGCAGAGTCAGAATTTTTACTACTGGTTCTGCAAGCTACTCAAAATCTCTGCTACTTTAAAGGGAAACTACTTAATGATATTTGACCACTCAGAAAAGTCACGAATTGGATTGCGCAAAACTTTTGGATTTCTTTCAAAAAAATTACTTTTTAGTATGCAGAAGGATAGAGGGTAGCACTTGGGTTTAATTCTTGACAGCAATTGTACATTTTCCAAGGACTGTATAACAACTTTAAAGAGATGCAGTCTTTTGCCCTTGCCAAATAATGCCAGAAAAAGATGCAGTTCCTTTAATGAGTTGAAGATAAATACTATATTCATACTATCTACATGCTGCACTTTGGAGAATCAAATCCGAAGTGCTTTACAACCCTATTCTTGATATTTGCTGGCTAAATTGTGAATCAGCTGTAGGCAATAGTACTGTCAGATGCAGAACTGGAAATTGTTTCAAAATAAGTTAAAGAAAACAATCCATGGCCTGGAGAACATACTCAATCTATAAATCACATTTATAAAGCCTCCAAAATATGCACCCAGAAACACACAAACACGCCATACATCTCAGTGGCAAATTGTCAGTTATTGATGGTAGAGGGTTTTTTTTTCCAGTTTGGGGCCCAAATATATTTCTTGTAATTTTATGTAACCATTTAAATCTAATACACTGAAAAACGTATTTCCATTCTGCGCAGAGCTGCAAATACCTTACATATTTTAGTTCCATGAAACTGTTGGTGAAAGATGCTAAGATTCAATACATTTTCCCCCAGCACACTGCAAGAAATTAAAATATTCATATGGACTAGGGCAGAGGTCCCCAAACTTGACAGCTTTAAGACTTGCATAGCTGGCTGGAGAGTTCTGGGAGTTGAAGTCCACAAGTCTTAAAGCTGCCAAGTTTAAAGACCTCTGGATTAGGGTTTTACCTATATAATCAGCTCGGCACATGATCAACACTGAAATATACTAAAGTATGGTACATGCAGAACACTCATTTTTCTGCATTATTTCTCAAGTCCACCAGATGGAAGCACTCTTTCCATTTTGATTTGAGAAATCTACACTGTTATAATACAGAAACTAACATTATTATTGTAAGTTCCATTAAGTCATTTCACCTGTAGACATTGCTGCTTTCAGATCAGCCAGCCTAAAACTGTTTATATGATCAAATGAATGAAACACACTTTCATTCTTTTGATTGCATGAATAGATTATTTACATGCCCTTGTTGGTGAGATGGGACAATTTATTTGATACTTTAGTATTATGTAACATTTTTGATATCATAATTATTTCAGATGTGCCATTATTAGAGAGTATAACAATAAAATCCCATCTCTTTAAGAACTTGCCACAATTTGTTGTGATTCACACAATCAGAGGTTTTAGCATAGTCAATGAAGCAGAAGTAGATATTTTACTGGAACTCCCTAGCTTTCTCCATGATCCATCGTATGTTGGCAATTTGATCTCTAGTTCCTCTGCCTTTTCAAAATTCTGCCTGTACTTCTGGTAGCTCTTGATCCACATACTGCTGGAGCCAGGCTTGTATGATTTTAACTTACTAGTATGTGAAATGAGTGCAATGGTGCAACAGTTTGAACATTCTTTGGCATTACTTTTCTTTGGAATTGGAATGTAAACTGACCTTTTCCAATCCTGTGGCCACTGTTGAGTTTTCCAAATTTTCTGGCAAATTGAGTATAGCACTTTTACTGCATCATATTTTAAGATTTTGAATAGCTCAGCTGGAATACTGTCACCTCCACTATCTTTGTTGTTGCTCCGATTTCTTAAGGCCACTTTGACTTCACATTCTAGGATGTCTGGCTCAAGGTCAGTGACCACCCCATCGTGGTTATCAGGGATGTTAAGCTTGTTTTTGTATAATTCTTCTGTGTAATTTTGCCACCTCTTCTTAATCTCTTCTGCCTTTCTTAGGTCCCTGACATTTTGGTCCTTTATCATGCCCACCTTTGCATGAACCATTTCCTTCATATCTCTAATTTTCTTGAAGAGATCTCTGGTCCTTCCTATTCTATTGTGTTCTTATATTTCTTTGCAATGTTCATTTAAGAAGGCATTCTTATGTCTTCTAGATATTCTCTGGAATTCTGCATCCAGTTGGATGTATCTTTCTCTTTCTCCTTTGCCTTTCGCTTCCCTTCTTTCCTCAGCTATTTGCAAAGATTCCACAGACAGCCATTTTGCTTTCTTGCATTTCCTTTTCTTTGGGATGGTTGTAGTTGCTACCTTTTGTACAATGTTGCAAACCTCTGTCCATAGTTCTTCAGGCACTCTGTATATAATTCCTTAAATCTATTTGTCACCTCTACTGTATATTCAACAGGGATATAATTTAGTTCATACCTGAGTGCCCTAGTGCTTTTCCCTACTTTCTTCAATTTAAGCCTAAATTTTACAACAGTCAGCTCCTGGTCCTGTTTTTTACTGACTGTATCTTTGTATCCATCTTGGCTACAGAGCACAGTCAGTCTGATTTCTGTGTTGAAATAGAGTAGAGTAGAGTGGAGTGGAGTGGAATGGAGTGGAATGGAATAGAATAGAATAGAATAGAATAGAATAGAAAATTTAGTCTTAAACTAAATTTGCACATCAGAATATAAAGGAAGTGACAGGAACTTACTCCTTCCTGTGATGGAGTGGGTTTGAACCACCTAAATGCCCACAATTTCTGGCCAATATAGCCAGTGTCTTTAAATCACTGTGCCACCATGACCTACCACTTCCTTATGGAAGGAGATAAAGAGAAAATGGAAACTTGTAGTGGGACTAAAGATCAGGCTTTTTAAAAGTCAAAATAATATTCATAAAGAGAATCTGTTGGATAAGGGTTAAATATGTTATGGATTTAGTAGCTGTTAATGGGATTTCTTTTGGATCAGGATTGTATGGCAAGGCTTTAAAGATTTGTTTATAAGTGATAAGAGACCTAATCCTAACTTATCCTATTAAAATTGATTTTAAAAAAATAATTTGTTGATTAAGAAACAGCCCAGACAAAAAAGTTTGGATAGTATTTATTGCAGAATCTGGAAACAGTGGAAAAGAAGAGAAAGAACTGGAGAAAATAACAAAATATAAAGACCTGCAAGTTAGAAGTAAAAAGATTGTGACAAAAGAAAGCAAAGATACTACAAATAGTAATAGATGCTTTGGGTACAATCCCCAAACATCTGGATTACAAATTGAACCATCCATATTAACAAATCACCACCAGTCAATTACATAAGGCACATTACCTGGAAAAGCTCACATCCTGTGATGATACCTTTGACATCATCAAACAGCAACATCTGCATATTCCAGGTCCTTGGGAAGACCTTGATAGAAAAACAAAAATGCCAGATCCAGTCTAAACCTCTGTGATCAACAACAACGATAATATTAATAATTATAGCATGCCATTTTAGAGTGTATTTAGTCTCTGCTTATTGAAAAGACAATCTGTTCTGCAGTTTCCTTTTTTTTCCCCTATCTTGCCAAAGTCTGTTTCATATCCTGCGAGATTCAGATTCAGGCATTTGGATATCTGAAGACAACTATCATGTCCCCCTTAATATTTTTCAAGTTAGATATACAGCTTTTCCAGCCATTTCTGATAAAGGTTTGTTTCTGACTCCTTGTCATAATTGATTTTGTCAACATTCTCCTGGAGTAGAGTTTATCCATTCATATGCATATGTTTATGAGTGGATTAAATGCACACAGACATAGACCAAAATTCCATTAGGGTTCATTTTTTAATCTCTACCTGTATTTATTAGCAAACAATGCTTACCATAAAATGAATTGTGGAGTTGTTGATGGTCTGGGAGGCTGGTTGTTTGCTTGAAGATGTTGAAGAAACATCATAAGTGGATGTTGTTACACCAACTATGTTACATAGTTGAGCAGTGAAACATCTGCAAATACAAAGCCAAACTCTGAGAGCATCAAGGACTCCACAATTCAACGCTGAGCTACAAATATTCTCTTTTATTGTAACGGTATCTTCCTGTGAGCGTATGCACAACACCTTTTGCAGCATTTTGCCAATGTGCAAAACACATTTGGATGATGACAGGGAAAAGATGCAAATAACCAACTGGAAGTATGCTGCAAACTGGGAACATTCCCATTTTACTATTTATTTTGTTTCTAAAATTCTGTTAACAAGAATGTCTTTGTTGGGCAGAGCAAAGCCACAGAACAGTAAGAAGGAACTTAAAATAAAAGTGGATATTCTGAAACACAACATAAGGTCTTTTTTTCACCTTACCCTCCTAGGAGAGGGAAAATAAGCCGGCTGATAGCAACAATATTTGTTTTCCACACTCCATTAATAGGCTAGAAACAATTCATGCATGATCCCCAAATCTGCACCGAGCTAATTAAAATGAATGTTTCATGTTTCCTCTTATGCCAATTGCATCTGGAATTGGTTGGCTTCTGCAAACATTCAGGGAGCATAGTTTGGGGGGGGGGGAGCAAAGGAAGGGAAGCATAAGGACAAATCACAATAAATCTAGGCCGACAGGTACAAGCAAATTGGTCGATGGAAGTGACATGTCTCTCTGCTTAAATGTCTACCACAAATCCCCAAGAGGTGGGGGACGATTTAATCTAATTGGCTGTGCCACTTCCTTATGGCTTAATGCGAGAATCATAGCAATTACATCTGACTCTACTTATCCTGGGTTGCTTAGAATCCATTTATGAGGCTATTAGAATCAAGAGAAACCTGAAGTTGGAAATAATTTGGCTGCCGCTCTTGTACATGTAGTCCTGGGAGATACTTTATGGTCATAATTGCCAAATGGCTACTGATGAAGCAGGAACAAGGGCAGCAGATATATTTTAATTCAGTCATTTTAAAGCATTTGGTTAAATCCCGTAGTTCATAATATATTTACGTCAGGTCAGTTTACAGTGCAAAAGTCATTTGAATGTTTGATTCTCCTCTCTTTTAACCTTCAGCAATTCTATCTAAAAGATAGGTCTGATATCATTTTAAAGACATAAGCTGTGCTTCAATTGGATGGAGGGCTGTTCTCATCAACTGATATACTACTGCAATCCTACATCACTTTCCGTTGCACCACTGTGACCAGCCATTGTTGACCTTCTCGCCCCTATAGGTGGCTCAGCTACGTTATATCTTTTCAGCATGCAACGGTGTAGAAAGGAGAGCCCTAAGCAATGCAAAAAGGGGAAAGGCCAGACAATTAATCTGGCCTACTGAGGGTATCAGTCTGGTGGAAGGTAGTTAAGTCAGCCTCAGTGGAGGCTTCGTTGAAGAAATCAACCAGACAGCATGATGAAGAGGTAGGTTCTCCAATGACTTAGCACAGCAGCTATGGAATTCAGAGGTGGTTTTAGCAGCCATCATCTCAAAATTGTCAAAGTTAAGAAACACTGTTCTATAATGTTAAGCAGTTTCTCGTGAATTCTCTACTAACTTTAGTTTCAGGGAGCAGCAAACCTTAGGGACCACCTTACGTGGCTGCCAGAGTGAAACCACCTCTCAACGTTGCAATTACTTGGGGAATGCAGGGCTCAGACTAGTTAGCCAAATCCAAGAAGACACATAATTTAGACATGAAAAGTTACATCAGCTGTAAAGATGGAGGCATGAAAAAAAAGGGGGAAGTGACATGAACTTTGGAGGCTAAGCTGTGTTTGGAGAGAAAAGCGGTCAAGGAAGTGGTGGGAAATCCAAACATGGCTGAACAAAGGATAAACTTCATTCATTCATTTGATTTAGCCCACTGGAGATTTAGCTACAATCCTAAGAAATTGGGTTGTCAAGTAAATAAATAAAAACCCTACTTATTCTGTTGTATTGGGGGAGGGGGGAGGAGGAGGGAAGAAAAAATATGCATTAATATAAAAAGAATAGTAATGAAAGAGTAGGTTGGCCAGAAAGCTCAGAGGCACAGCAGGGATCAGGAAAGATGACAGAGATGATAGGAGAAGGAAGACACATTTGAAATGGGAAAGATGAGGCTAGAATATGATTTCCAGAGGGGAAAAAGGAAGGTGAGAAAGGGTCTTTCTGGGTCAGTCTATGCATATTTAGTCCAGTATAATAAGCAGAAATCACTTCTTCACTGCAGGAGGGAGGGGAGGGGGCAGGGGAGGTACCTGCTGATTTTTATTTATTTTTTTAAAAAAGAAGTGCATACCACTGATAATTGGTGAGAGAAATCCATGGACTGCACAATGCAAACCTTGACTTGTAGGGAAACCCAAGAGGCCTTTTGCAAGCTCTCTGATAATGACTGCAAGGACTATCAAATCATGTAACAAGCCCTTTTTGAGAAGGTATGAGTTTGACCCAAGAAACCTCCCAGGTTGTCCTTCCAGTCCCTGAGGAAAGGGATTGGGAGCTGTTTCCTTGAGACAACTGCAGGATGACAAGTTGATCTACCAGACTGTTTGAAGGTGAGCTTGAGTAGGGAGAAAGAAATAGAGAATGGGAAGAAGCATATCTGACAGGCAGAGTAAGTCAGATACCTGCCTTTTTAGAATTACTATTTTGAAACTTCAGACTAATAAAAGAGTAAAGGAACTAAATGAGAAACTGATAGATAAAGTGCCGGTAGTAGTGCCAGATATGGCGTTGAGGGTAAATGCTGAATATCTAAAGATTTTAAGAGTAAATTGAAGATTACCTCAGAGAAAATACAAAGCAAATCCTTCTCCTAATCCTTCTCCTTCTTCCTAAATACAAATCCTAATCCTTCTCATTAGGTGGCCAAAGTATTTGAGTTTCATCTTCAGGATCTGACCTTCTAAAGAACAGTCAGGGTTGATCTCCTGTAGGACTGACTGGTTGGATCGCCTTGCAGTCCAAGGGACTCGCAGGAGTCTTCTCCAGCACTAAAGTTAAAAGGCCTCAATTCTTTGGACATTTTCAAAACAGAAAAAGTAATGCATATTTTACAAAATTCTTAAGCATTTAATGCATTACCGTACTTTTGGAGGAGACCTGAGAATCTTTTGCACAAAGTCTTTTGCATAACTATTCACATTCCTTGTAAAAATATCCTCAGCATTGGTTTCATCTTTTAGCATTCACTGAGAGAAGGGAGACACCAAGTGGTCAACTAGAAGAACAACACATTAATCTCCCCCCCCCCTTCTTTATTAACCCTCTTACAAGTATGGCGGCAGGAAGATACATAAACAGATTTGTGAGTTTGAATCAGTTTAATCCAAAACTGAATCCATCTTTGTTGGATTGACTGGTACTACTATCATAGTTCCAGTAACCTTGTGTATCCTCCCCTCAGGGTGACTGGGGAGTCCAAGATCAATCTGTGTACCATATAGTGACTGGCAATAAGCTGAGGGCACATACTGGTCCAGGATCTGATTTTTTAAAAATATGAATGATGCTGCGCTCAATGGTTAGGTGGCTTAGACGTTGGTATCAAACATAGAACTTTTTACATTATTTTATTATAGTTTTACTAATCTAAGTGAAATGTTAATATATATAAGCAAAGGTTTCCCTCGCACATATGTGCTAGTCGTTTCCGGCTCTAGAGTCTAGGGGGCGCTGCTTATCTCCGTTTCAAAGCCGAAGAGCCAGCGCTGTCTGAAGACGTCTCCGTGGTCATGTGGCTGGCAAGACCAAACATCAAAGGCACACGGAATGCTGTTACCTTCCCACCAAAGGTGGTCCCTATTTTTTCTACTTGCATTTTTACATGTTTTCAATATATATATATATATTGCTAGTCCATGCATGATATACCATATGCTAAATAAATAGCATATATATTTCCTGAGTGAACAAAATATTTCCATTTCAGCCAATTCTGTAATGCCTCATCAACCTCCACAGCAGGAAAAGATGCAGGGAAATGACTTTTCAACTTACTTGTGAGAAAGAACATTTGGCTGTAGGTGCTGGTTGCCCAGGGCAGCAGAACTGTAGTTTGTGTAGGTGTGTGCATGTAATGCCAAGGGAGCCACTTATTACTTCAAATTGCTTAAATAAATTATCCATTTCTTTTGGGCTCCGAAATAAGCACTGGGGCTTATTTTCAGGGGAAGTCTTATTTTTTCCCCATGTACAGGAGGCCTACGTCTTCTGCTTGCTCGCAGCCAGGCAGAGGGCCATGTGGCATGCCAGTAATGCCCCTGTGAGGCAGTGGGTGGAGCTGCCCCACACGCCCCGCACTGGCTTACCTCAGGGCCTCTGCAACCATCCACCCATGTCCTGACACCTGCCTTGCCTCACAGCTGTGACTCTGGGAATCCTATTGAGCAGGACTCCACATGGTTGCCGCCCCCTTCTGCTTGTTCAGGGCCACAACAGAGCAGGAGGTTGAGTAAAGTGCTGGTGCCATGGCCACAAAGCCGTTTTTGTTGGGGTGTGGATGGCCTGGCTGTAGGGGCCCTGAGGAGAGTCAGTGCAGGGTGTGTGGGGCAGCTACACACACACACACCATCTCACCTTGTGCCAGTCAGCCGCATAGCTGCTTAAGTAGGGCTTATTCTGGGAGGTAGGCCATATATTAGGCATATGTATAAAGCATGCTAGGTCTTATTTTCAGGATAGGTCTTATTTTCAGGGAAACAGAGACAGTAATCCTGTTAAGATCAGGCAATGTCAGTTGTTGGAACCTGCTTCCCTTTTTTCTCTCTCTCTGTGTATATGTACATGTGACAAAATATTTGAAACTAATTTTGGAGCAAGGCTTATTGAGTTCTTTGTCCTTTATTCGCTTAATGCCGAATAATACAGATAATGATGATGACAGTGCTGTTCTTATATATTTGGGGTCTATTTATTTGTTGTCTTTCCAAATACTGAAGGGAAATTAAGACAATCCAAACTTTGAAATTATCCTTTAGACATTTTGTCAGCCAATATATGCAAACGGAGACTACTGTATCTCAAGGGACTGCATGATTGTTGGATTTTTGGAGTACATTGAGTTATTCCATCTTAATGACTCAAATTGCAATATTCAAAAGGGCTGATGTGATCCAAGCGGCTCCAAATGGTCAATCTGTTAGAAATGGGCCTCTTAAAAATGGCTTTGATCTTGTTCTAAGTTCCTACATGTTGAACTACTAGCAACCTGAATCCATTTCATCTCAGGCTAATATGTTGTACAAGTGAGATTGTCTTAATTTAATTCCCAACCCATGAGAGAGAAAGCCTAAATCATCTCTAGTTGTATTGATGTTAATGTGATATTTTGCCCCATATTCTGACACTGTCCAAGGACAGCCTCAGGAAGTATAGCTTCTATTAGTCTCTGGCCCACATTATCTTGGAGGGATATCAATGATTGGGAAATGCAGAAGGGAGAGACACCAGCAATGGGGGAAGCCAATTCAATGACAATACCATTTTATACCATCTGAAAGATGGGAGGACCACACTTCCACTTAACAGGGATGGGGACATAATACAGGTAGTCCTTGATTTTTGACAGTTCATTTGTGACTGTTCAATGTTACAACAGCACTAAAAAAAGTGACACACATTTTTCACACTTACAATCTTTTAAGCATCCCTATGTTGTATGGATGTTGCAGCAGAGATGGCAGCAGAGTTGGACAGTGAGGAGGTTGGGGAGGAACTTGGGTCAGTCCTGGGGGCTTGGGAAAGCCCGGATGAGGGTTCCATATCAGAGGCAGAGAGGGGGCCAAGGCCATCTGATAATTATGTGCAGCCTCTGGAGTCTGACAGCAGCGAGGCAGAAGAACAGTGGGAGCCTCTTCCCAGTATGCGCATGCACAGAGCTGCCAGACGAACAATTAAGAAAACAGGATCGACTTGGGAGTAAGGCTTAGAGATGATTGGCCCTTTCCATAAGACATAAAAGAAGAGCGAATGGGACGTGAGCTTTTGCAAGAAGCAATTAGTTCCTCTGGCCAATTCAAGATTTGAAAGTTCTGTTTGTGACTCTGTGCCAAGTTTGGCCTTGCCCTATGCCTAGAAATTAACTCTCTGACAGCATTCCATGTGAGATATGGGTGGTTGTTGATAACCTTCCTCTGAAAGACTGTTTATCAAGCCTTGCGAACTGTAAATGGAGCAATTTACAGTCGTATAAATAAAAGAGGTTTTGCAGGACTAAAATTGTGCTTTATACTTTCTAAGGAAGCCTAGGTCAGAACACCCTATAGTCATGTGATCAAAATTTGGATGCTTAACAACTGGTTCATAATTATGACGGTTGCTGTGTCCCAGGGTCATGTGATCCCATTTTGTGACCTTCTGACAAGCAAATGAGGAATCAGATTCACTTAACAAGTGTTACTGTGTCGCTAACAAGTGCAGTGATTCCCTTAACAAATGTGGCAAGAAAAATCATAAAACGGCACAAAACTCGCTTAACAAATTTCTCACTTAGCAATTCTTACTTAAATTCTGAACTCAATTGTGGTCATACGTTGAGGACTACTAGTCTTATCCAAGACTCTTTAATTCTACATTTAATTTTCTTGATCATCTGTAACTGTCCTTACATTTTAATTTTATTCATAATTTTACTCACCATTCGTCTTGTAATAATTCACTATTCTGGTGTTTTACATTTCAATAAATGTTTTATATATGGGACATGGTGGCTCAGCAGATAAGACAGCTGAGTTTGTCGATCGGAAGGTCGGCAGTTCAACAGTTCGAATCCCTAGTGCTGTGTAATGGGGTGAACTCCCATTACTTGTCCCAGCTTCTGCCAACCTAGCAGTTTAGAAAGCATGTAAAAATGCAAGTAGAAAAAATAGGGTCCATCTTTGGTGGGAAGGTAACAGTGTTCCATGCTTTAGTCAGGCCGGCCACATGACCACTGAGATGTCTTTGGACAGCCCTGGCTCTTCGGCTTTGAAACGGAGATGGCACCACCCCCTAGAGTTGGAAACAACTAGTTCTGTGGCCGCTCAAGAAATAGTCAGGCATGGGAAGGGTTTTTGTGGCTCCCTGTGTTTTATTTTCTGTGTGAAACGGGTCCAAATGGCTCTTTTGAGTATTTAAGGTTGCAGGGCTTTAGTGAATTTCTGGGTCTGACTAGCATATATGTGCGAGGGAAACCTTTACCTTTACCTTAAATGTTTTATATGCTGTTTTTGTGAATGTTATGCCTTAATGCTGTATTCTGTTACCCAATACAAAATAAATAAAGCCAGTGCTACATCTAAGCTTTCATATTATTGTGCATATTTGATGCCTGCATTATGTATAATTATAATTAGTATAATATTAATTATAATTATTTAAAGGAATAGTGTAAATGCCTAAGGTAAATGCACTCCCTAGTTATCACAATTGTATCTTGAGCCAATGTTTTGTGCCCAGTGACCTGTGAGACAGCTTAGCCTTGGAGAGGACAACTGTATGGCACATGCTGCTATTTATTGGATTACTCAATTTCTGTAGCTGCCCACACCAGCCGTTTTGATACTGTGTGATCTGCTGTGAGCTACAGGTGATTGTAAATCTCACCATTTGCACTTGCAGGTTTGAAAGACGCCTATGGGCGAGACACTCAGCTACCCTTGTTAAACATGTTTTTTCCTAGGTCACAATTTCACACCATGGTGCATGAGTGACTACACGAGTGTACTTCCTCCTTAGCTGCATCCCACACAGATTGCACTGAACCGGGCATTGGCAGCTGTTCATCCACCCACTTGCAAACACAGCTCTTTGAATTTGCATGACAACCTTAACTCCAACTCAGCCAGTTAACCAGCTGCCAGAAGCTGCAAGAGCAGCAAATTTGTCCTGGAAGCTGCCACATGGAGACCTACCCTAACTTTCTTAATTCATGAAACTACTGGTCTGTTTCCTTAACAGGGATTTCCCAGCTGTGGAGGAAAAACGGAGGGTGCAGCAGCTCAATGAAAGATCAATGAATCATATGCATGTCTCAGGTTCCACCTTTAACGTTTCTATTTCTTTTAAAAAAGTAATTTTACTGAAGATAAATTGAAGATGTTACATATGGGGGATAAAACTAATGCAAACGACTTGCATTAGGAGTTGAAGTCCACAAGTCTTAAAGGTGCCAAGGTTGGAGACCCCTGCCCTAGAGAGTCCAGTCTTCAAAGCCTCATCATGCTTTTTTTTCTCTTCCAAATGTAAAACCAGCAATAGTTTCCCCAGGAAGGATGCTTATAATCCATTTCCCAAATAAAATTTCCCAAATTTTATTAAATCTATCTGAACTCTTGGCCCATTATAACTTTTAAAAAACAAAACAAAACTCTAATCAACTCTTTGATGTTAATTCTAAAAACAAATACATCCTTAAATGCATCCTTATAACTCATTTCATACTGGTTTGAAGGAAACTCAGCCAATAAAGTCCTTAAATGCCCTTATGTTTTTGGTTTTTTTTTAAAAAAAGCAATGCAAATTAATTCCAAAGTGATTAAGACATGAGAAAGGGGTGAATTTTGCATCCTTAAAGCTCATTATGACTATGAGCTTTGATGTAATCAATCAACTCCTAGCCACATGACTCACAAGCTGACTGCAAAAATGTCAGTTCCTGCAGTTTAATTAGAAGGAACACCTGTCTGGAGACCATGTGTGTTATTTTAGAATCTCTCTATTCTCCATATAGATTTTGTCTGTTGAGATCCTGCATCTGGCCACAGTTTTCAGCCATTATGTCATCCCTGTTTTTTTCAGGCATGTCTTCAGTTCACCATATTCTCACCAGAAGTCAAGCATTTTTAATATGTCCAGATGCTATCACATTTAATATTTCCAGATCCTAGCAACCAATGTCCATTTCTCTCTGACACTCCCCCACAAAAGAAAATTGGACATCATGTAAGTGTAGATTAGATGAATCAAAGTTCTGACCTAATAAGAAACAATTATCTAGATCCTTCATTCCATAGATGGAGGACAAAAAGAAGAAGAGGGAAAAAGAGCTTTTCCTTCATTCTCCAAGGCATCACAGTCACTGCTAAGTAGGCTTCCATACCATGTTACATTTATATTCCACAAGCACTTGAACCTTCAATGGCATACAACTGTGAGAATCACAAAGCAAAATAACAATTTGACTAAAACCCAACAGAACAAATGAAAGACGAATAAATCTCACTGTACATAGATGTAGTTGCTTAGACCCACGTATGGAGTGAGACAATTCACCATGGTCAGCTCACTGCAGCCAATTTGCTATGGCCAAGCTTCTGTGGGACTGTAGGGATAGAGGCCATGCAGAGGTTGTGTGCAGCAAACTGCCTATCTCTCTTCATGACTTGAATACCTACATGATCTCACTCAGTCCACATTGCCAGGATGATGTGGGACACTGCTCCTGACTGCTACATGATCTCACCTAGTTTAGAATAGAATAGAATAAGAGTTGCAAGGGACTTTGGAGGTCATATAGTTCAACCCTCTGCCCAGGCAGGAAAACCTACACCTCTTTAGACAAATGGTTATCCAACATCTTCTTAAAAACTTCCAGT
>JANHFP010002951.1:45101-59829 GCA_032468135.1 Calamaria suluensis | reverse complement strand
ATAACTGTATATATTTTAATAATTTTAATAATTTTATTAGTTTTAATAGCCATAAATAATAATTTAATTCTCTTTTATTCTAATTTTGTACATGTTTTTGTCTTTTATATTGAATATGGCTGTACACTGCCCCGAGTCCGCGAGGAGAGGGTCGGTATATAAATCTAATTAAATAAATAAATAAAATAAATGTGAAGAGAGCAACCAGCCCTCATACTCAACATGCCATTGTAATTTCTCCAGTTTGTATTCAGGGATATCCTGGATGAAAAAAGAAGGAGAATAAAAGGGATGACAATATAAATTAGGTCTGTAGATATTTGGGGGAAGAGACAAAATGGTTTTTATCTATTTATACCCTACTGTTACTTTGTTATTTTCTCTACAGTATTCACAATTTTTGTTTCCTTCCAAGATATACAGGCTTGTTTGCTTTCTTGTTTGTTTATTTATGCGTAGTCCTTTATTAGAAATACCAGAGCTTTGTACTTAGTTATTCACAATATGAAACTAAATCATAATTCAATGAGCATTAATAAAATAGTACAACTCTAAAATGCAGGTTAAAAATGTTTTTTTTTTAAAAAAAAAAAAGTTATAAGCAAGTCTTGGGGATTAATTATTCCATGCTCAATTAATAAAAGGTTTCCCTCGCACATATGTGCTAGTCGTTTCCAACTCTAAGGAGTGATGCTCATCTCTGTTTCAAAGCTGAAGAGCCAGCGCTGTCCGAAGACGTCTCCGTGGTCATGTGACCGAGGCTAATAGGTAAAGAGAAAAGTCTCATCCATAATGGTTGTTGGGTGTATCTCACAGAAGCAGGTACCAACTTAAGGATGATTGATTGGTTGATTGGTTAACATTGGGCCATCAAGTCATTTTCAACTCCTAGTGACAATACAGACCAATTTTCTTCATGATGACCTTAACTTGTTCTTTCAAGTCTCCCAACTCATTGCCACTGGAACCGAATCAATCCATCTTGCTGGTGGCCACCTAACCTTTCCTTCCACCTTTCCAAGCGTTTGAGACTTTTTCTTTTTTAAAAAATACTTTTTATTAGAGATGTCTTTTGCAAAATAGAAACAATACAAATAAAAAAGAAAATAATAAAAAGTATGAATGATAAGCAACTGGAAAAAATGTAAAAGAAAGAACACAAAAAAGGAAAGAAAAAAGAAAGATTTTAAAAAGTGATTTCTGATACTTAGAACCATTATAAACACATTTTTATTTTATCACCTCTCTCTAAAGTTACATCATAGCTCTCTTCTTTTTATATCCTACCCTTTCCAGTCATCAAATTCACAAGTCATGTTTGGTTTTTCCCCATTTTCATCAAAAGGTCCATTAAAAAGGTGTTTCCTAACAACTGTAGTTATTTTATTGTCTTCTCCATAATCAAACAAGTCAATTTTGCCATCTCTGCAAATTCTGCATCTTCATCAACCTTTTCTCTGTTGTGGGTATTTCAGAATCTTTCATTAGAACCCTTTCCAGAGAGCTAGATCTTTGCATAATGTGTCCGATATAGGATAATTTGAACCACCTTATTTGTAACTCCAATGAAAACTCTGAATTGATTTTCTTTTGATGATGCATTGGTTTGGCTGTCCAAGGTATACTATGAGTCTTCTCCAACACCTCTAAGGTATACTGAAAGCATCAATGTTGTTCTTCTATCTTTCTTCTTTAAAGTTCAGCTTTTGATTCCATAGAGTGTGACAAGGAATAACATGACTTGATGATACTTATCCTTGCAGTTCTAGACACATCAAAGCATTTGAAGCACATTCTCATTGGTTTAACGCCTGGTTTTGCCTTACAGGGTTAAACGTTACATTTGGGCACCTTCAAAGGCCCTTTGTTCCCTACAGTGTATTTTGAAACATTGTCGGGTCACTTCCCTATCCTAGAATGTCCTGACATGTGTATTGATTTATTTTCCTGTATGTGACTCAGAGAAAACACCATTCAGAGAAAATAGCAAACAGCCTTTTATTTATCCTGTTACAGTTAAGTGCACTAGTACTTGAAATACCTTTCTCATTCAGCCTTAGCCCACTCCCCTCACCCGAGCTCGGCAGAAATTTTTGACTCAGCATTAGTTGGATATGATTTGGGTGACCGTATGGAACACAACTTCATGATACAGTTTTAATCTCCAAATGCATAAATAGTATGCTTCTTCTGTTTAGGCAATGAGCTGGAATGACTCAGATGTGTAGGAAACAGAAGAATCTAGTTTTTGTTTTAAAAAAAGAGCTTAATTATGTCTTTAGCTGAGAGAGGAGGACAGTTTGTTCAGAAGTAGGTTGCCCTGTCAAGTAAATAATATGCATTTTGTGAAATTAAGTAATTAAGGAGTGTAGCAAAGCGGGTCTCTCAGGTAAGCAATACACACTTTAAGCTTTAATTAAAAAGAAATGGTATTACTTTTTAATTAAAAACCTAAAAGGAAATGGATATACTTTTTTTTTTAAAAAAAACAAACCCCTAAGACATATTAATGCCAATAATCCTTTCAGTGGCAACTCTAAGAGGTTATGATGCAATAGTAGGATATGCTACATCATTTTACTACCTCTGGAGCATCTGCATGGTAGAGTTATGAAACTCCAAATCGTGGCTGTAACAGCAATCAAATATCCATCCCTTTTTAAGTATAAAAATTGTGTACTGGGAGATAATAGAATAGAATTGAATAGAATAGAATAGAATAGAATAACAGAGTTGGAAGGGAGGTCTTCTAATCCAACCCCCTGCTTAGGCAGGAAACCCTACACTACTATAACCACAGACAAATGGTTATCCAACATCTTAAACACTTCCAGTGTTGGAGCATTCACCACTTCAGGAGGCAAGTTGTTCCACTGATTAATTGTTCCATCAGGAAATTTCTCCTTAATTCTAAGTTGCTTCTCTCCTTGACTAGTTTCCACCAATTGCTTCTTGTCCTATCCTTGGTTGCTTTGGAGAATAGCTTGACTCCCTCTTCTATGTGGCAGCCCCTGAGATATTGGAATATTGCTATCATGTTTCCTCTAGTCCTCCTCTTTATTAAACTAGACGTACCCATTTCTTGCAACTATTCTTCATATGTTTTAGCCTCCAGTCCCCTAATCATCTTCATTACTCTTCTCTGCACTCTTTCTAGAGTCTACATATGCATGTATTCCTTTGTATTACTTTCCTAAGTAAGCTTGCTGATGGCCAATTGCTAGATGATTGTCTTTGCTTCCTTTCAAGAGGAATTGAGGGGGATCAAAGGTTCCCAAAATATTTTTCAGAATTTATAAGAGGTGATGCAAAAGTGGCATTGAATACTTGGTAGAAAAAAACATAAGTAGAAAAAGTTATGTTCCATGTCTCATAATGTTCAAACAGGGTGTTTCAGGACTGATTGAAAGAGTGTGATGGGGCTGAGGTGTGATTATGGCAACCAGTACAGATTGGTTTTAAAGATTGCTAGGGAGAATTATGGAAGAGAGTTATTCTCTTATCTATATTGTGCATTGCCCCAGAATGGCTTCTTCGTGAGACAGAATGCTAGATTACATGTGACATTAATTTGATCCACCTATTTTTGTGTCTTTTGCAATTTTGTTAAACATTACTTCTACCTTTTGACCCTAGTCCAGGGGTGAAATGCCACCGGTTTGGACCAGTTCAGGTGAACCTGTACTGGTAGCAGTGGGTGGTTTAGAGAATTGGTAGTGGCGGCAGCGCAAGGCTCTGCCCACCAGTCCAGATGTTGTTACTTCCTTGTTTTAACCAGGACGTAACCTGTATTTGACCCTCTGGCACATTCACAGAAGGCTTTATCCGTGTGCAGAGGCTTTATCCATGTGCATGACATATGCACCCTTCTGAACTGGTAGGGAAATTAAGTAGATTTCACTCCTGCCCTAGTCGTTAAAATATTCAATAGTATGGGATCTAGGAATGAATTAATGTAGTTATACTTTATACCTTACTCCGATTGGGTAAGGAACCACTGATCAGAAATCTGAGCACAATCTGAGTTTAGGAAATTTCATCAGTATTTTAGGGTGACATACAAATTGCTTTGGGATTTAAAACTCACTCTAAATAAGCAACTTACCTGATAGGAATCCCTCAATCAGAAACTTCAATCCTACTGCTTTATTTTTCATCATTGTTTGATGGAGAAGATCATGCCAAAGTAGGAAATGAGAAACTTGGACTCTTCTTGGTTACCTATTAGCATTTTGTCATCTCCATTAGATAGCTAATAAAATCATTCTTTTCTCTCTGTTTTGAAATACTTTTTTTTCCCAATTTTTATTTTTTTTTCTTATTTTGAAATTTATTTTTTCTGACCTTCAACTTTTATTGGCCTATGTTACTTTTCTTCCTTGGTGCCCTGAGACTTCTCCTAATTCCTCTTTGTGTCCAAATTTGCCTCAATTCTTTACTGAGCTTTTGTCTATTTGTGCAGCTACCATGACTCCCTTTAGTAAATCTTCTTTATTAATTAATATCCAGTCAGTGATGGGTGACATTTTCTCCTGTTTCTCTACTCTCTGAAGGAAAATGTTGACAACAAGAGTACAAAATAGAAAATTTTCCTAACAAAAATTGTCTTTCAACGGGATAATTAAAGTCCCTTGTTACTAATGCTTTATGCCTCTTTGAAAGATCAGTATTTTTTTATGAAAATCATTATCCACCTCTTCAAGAATATCCAGTGTAAACCATAGTGTTGCCAAAATAATGAGATAGGCAGGGTAGGATTACCCATAAACACCACCATGAAATTCGATGCAAGGATCTCAATTTTATCAATGGCATAACAGTACCCCCATACACTTTTCAACATTCTCTTGCACACATCCATGCTGTCTTTAGCTGCAGGAAATGTTTGTTGTAAGCTGCATTGTAAAGAACCCATCCTAAAGAATGAACAATAGAAACTTCTGTATTGGGTAAATAATACCATATAATAACATGTTGATCAAATGTCTGGGTACCTAAAATAAGAGGCTCCAAGTAACATTATCTTGATTTTAATTGCAAATCATTTCTCACTGAATTCTGCAAGTTGACTCTTAGAAACTGCTAATACAGCAGGTCTGAAATCTGGAAAAAAGTGTATTGGCATTAACTTTGCACCAATATGCATCATCTTGCTGCATAAATCCTTGACTGATATGTAGATCAGCACCCATTCCATTTAGATACCCAGTTACGCCACTACGCCAAGTCTGAAAATTAAAACGAGTCACCTATTTTATGTTGTTTTGATTTATGGTCTAAAATCAGTAGTCAGATATCCTAGCTCCTAGTTGATTTTCAAGATGGATTGATAGATGATAGATAATAGACAGGCAGGTTGACAGACAGACAAGTAGATATGAGCCAGTGGTATGTGAATGATGGTGGCAAATCCACTCTTGGTGCCTCATAAGAGAAATTAATTCAAGAAAATAAAGCTCAAATTGTAGGTAACCGCTCTTTCACCTTTTTAAAGTGTATGGAATTTTAAACAGAAGGAAAAAGTCACAGTCATATTCAAGGACAGCCTGCATTGCTTGGTCAAGAAGAGCATCCATTTACATATTCTCTAACTCATAAATCTTCTGTATTTTGGCTATGCATACCTGGCACATGACCCTTATTTTGCCCCTGGGATTACATTCTGAGAGACAATAGAAATCACCCCCCCCAAAAGGCTTATTATTTCCATCTTCAGTAATATTTCACATATATACATTCAATCTTCAATATATCAAGGTAACATAGTTGCAGCTTAGAAAAAAAATAATTGCCTAATTTGGAGATTTTGGACGTTAAGAAAACAAAAAGAATTTTTATGACTGTCCGTTAGTGCTTTTTTAAAGTAAAGTAAAAATTTAAGTGAGCTGTTTTCTATTTATTCATTTTCGAAGGGAGAAGAATCATATTTGGAATCCTCTCTGTGTCTGGTTTGATCTGTTTCTCATGCTTTAATTAGATTTATGACTATCTGAGTTACCACCCAGTAGTTAGATGGACAATAGCAGATTATTTAGAATTCCTAAACAATAGGATCCTAACAGAGTGAATGCCAAAAAGTATTTTATAGAATAAAAATTAAGAGACATGTAAAAAAAAAAGAGAGATTTACTATTCTCATCTCTTCAGCTTTTCGGGACCCCTGGATCCAGCCAATGGCTGTGAAGCACCTCTATCCCCTGGGATTTAGATCTATATTGAAGTGGCAGTGACTATGGATTTTGCCAATTTTTAATGTTATTACTAAGAGTTAGGGAGTAAAAATAGTTATCTATCTAAATGGCTTCGTAAAGGTAAAGGTTTCTCTCGCACATATGTGCCAGTCATTTCTGACTCTAGGGGCAGGTGCTCATCTCCGTTTCAAAGCTGAAGAGCCAGCTCTGTCCAAAGATGTCTCTGTGGTCATGTGGCTGGCATGACTAAATGACAAAGGTGCATGGAACGCTTTTACCTTCCCATTATGTTGAGTTCCATTCAACATAATCATTGTATCATTAGTTTAATATTATGAAGTATATAATAACATCATAATCAAGAGGGATTGGGGCAAGTTGCAATTTTCTTTATATACTATAGTTGTCCGAAATAAGGGCCACTTCTTACCCAAACCTTTAAAATATCAGGTTAGAATCAGGTTAGGTCAGGTTAGAATCGTTTAACAGAAACAGTGGAATATTGCTTTTTATTCTTTGCATCATATTCCCTTTTTAATTATACTTGTTTTAAATTTAGGACCATCTTTCTAACTATGCTACTTATGATTGCAGGATTAAGCTGAAAGAAACATCCAGAAATTAACACATTTATTCCAAGTTGTTACCTCAGGTCTACCAAAATATTTGGTTCTCCATTTTGAATTGTCACCCCATTTCCTGGGGCCTCAACATGATGGTTTACAGTGCCTAATTCTATATGTTTAGATTCTTTCTTTAAAAGGCTGAAAATCAAAGCACAAATTCCAAGCAGAATCTCTAATTCCAAAAATGTTTCAGGGCATAACAAGTAACCCAGAAGAAGTCTTAGAAAATAAAATGGTAGATGCTATAACCCAGTGCTTTATTTGATGTTTATTATTTAACTAATCAATGTGTGTTTTGTAATTCACCATTCATACTACCCTTAACCATTTTCTGATGCTGCTTTTAACATGATTTTGAAATTCTGTTTCCTTTGATCAATTAAACTCATTTTAATATATGACAAAAAAAAGAAAAATACCCACATTTTTCAGTTAAACCCTGCAGTTTAAGAATGAATTTTGTGTATTCAGACTGCAAAAAGGATTCTAGAGCAGGGGTCTCTAACCATGACAACTTTAAGCCTGGAGGACTTCAATTCCTTGCTGGCTGGAAAATTCTGGGAGTTGAAGTCATCCAGGCTTAAAGTTGCCAATGTTGGAGACCCCTGCTCTAGAGATAATAGGTAAATGGGAATTTTGCTTAGTATATTGTTGAGTTTTTAAAAAAGCTTCCTGACTTGCAAATAGGCCAAGGTGCTATCTATGCTGAAAACAGCTGATATTTATTATTTATTAAATGTGCTCATTTGTTGAATCAGGCTTTTTTTTTAAATAGACAATTGGTTAAAAAATTCATTGCTGTTTTTAACAGTTATCAACATTCATAGGAAACATTTGACATTACAAAAGTACACACAGAGAGCAAAGCAAAAATAGACTTTCACCCTTATTGAATACAATTATCATATAACACTGATCATACATCATCTTCAGTCTTTACAAAATGCACAGGAGGTGCACACTAGATGAATTTGCCATTTCTGTTTTTCTCATACTATTTTTTAAAAAAATATTCTTAAATTATTTTATTTCAAATTATGAAGAAATTAGAAAAAATATTTTCTCAAGAAGCAACTTGAATGAAATTTTTATTTATCTGCCCTGGACAAATACATACAGGTTGGTTGGTTTGCTAACTTTCAGTCTTTTAACATAAAGGACTGAACATAAAGAAAAGACTTGATGGTTGACTTCAAAGTTGACTTAAGTGCATAAATTTGAATCATAATCATTTTTGTATAGCTATAATTGCTGCAGTTATGTTTTTGCTCATATTTTTTTCTGGTTTTATTTTCTTTCTGTATTTTTGTCCTACTTTATTTGTATTCATTGAAACAAAACTTTATTTTTTTGTTCTTTGCTTAAAGCAAAATCGTATAGAACTGAATTAATATCAAGTTATTTCTTCTCCATTTATGAAGAAACTTGCACATTTCAATAAATTCATATACTGTATTTTTTTTAAAAGAACTGAACCAAGTTATAATCTCGCTTGTCCTTAATGAAAGTCTCAGTGTGAAAACATCCTACTGGTAATGGTTGAGGAATCCTAATTTTGGGAGAGGGTCCCACTGGAAATTAATTGCTTGATAGCAATATCAATTGCATCATAAAAGTCATGTTAAAACTGAACAAAGCAGTGCCAGCTCTCCTTGCATGGTTTCATTTAAAGATGGATAGCCCACCCAGAAAATGAAGTGATCGTTATCAATAATTTAGCTGATAGCACAGCGTCAGTCTGCACCAGTGATGCCAAGAGAGTACCACCTCTCTGATTTTAATGACACCAGCAGGGAAGTATAGTAGCACCAGTGCAAATCAACATTCATTGCACATCTGGTCATGTCTGTGGTTGGAGGTATCAAGGACTAAGCTAACAGGACAAAGAGTTGGAAAGTTAAAAATCAAGTGCATTCTGGAAGTATCTTTTACTCTGAATTCTTTGCATAAAGTCAGGATGGTGGAATATGTGTAGAATAGGTCATAAGGCAATCGTCTAGATGGGAAGGAAAAGAAAGTTAAGCTGTTTCAAGAACTCCTTTCCAATCTTTATTCAAAAGAATCAGCATGTTTGATTGATCCCTGTTGTGCATGTAAAACAATACACACATTGGTTTAAATTTTACACATAGGATTACCTTAGTGAGGAAAATCTTAACATCTATGATCCTGACCGTCTTCGTATCTTGCATAGAGAGACATTTGGGGTTACTGTTATGTTTTGGAACTGGATGTTATTTTAGCTTACAAATGTCAGTCAGACCAGTTTTCTAGCCTGCCAAGCTCAAATCACTCTGCAAGGGCCTTACCCAGGCAGTATCTACAGACTATTACACACACTATTACACACACCATCTACCTACAAAGATTAAAACTAGCAATAGCACCTAGACTTATATACCTCTTCATAGTACCTTTTACAGCCCTCTCTAAATTGTTTACAGAGTCATCAGATTGCCCCCAACAATCTGGCGCCTCATTTTACCCACCTTGGAAGGATGGAAGACTGAGCCAACCTTGAGCAGGTGAGATTTGAACTGCCAAACTGCAGCTAGCAGTCAGCTGAAGTAGCCTGCAGTACTTCTGTCCAACCACTGTGCCACCTCAGTGATTTACAATGATTTACACCTCAGTGATTTACAGTGACCCAAATAAAATAAGTTCTGTGCTACTTCTCGAGTTCAGGATTCCCACACCAAGGGTTAAAGTTTGAAGGAAATATATCTGCTCTAATTCCATTAAGGTTTTCGCCCTCTCTGCCTTCTATTTCTTCTCATTTTGGTTAGAAATTCTGGGGGTTTCTTCCCACTTCCTGCATGTTTCCTAAATCCATTTTGAGGCTTTGGATATATGTGCTATGGAATTTAAATATAAAATAGGTAGCCATGATCTACCTATAATAAGGATACTTGTGGAAAAACAATTCTTTTAAATCGGTCTAGAAAATATTTATTTTATTTATTTATAAATTCATCCCTCTTAGTACATGACTGTGGGCAGCTCACAACATTAAAACAAAACAAGATACAAATACAAAAAAATAAGAAATAAGAAAAAAAAACAGCAGCTGGAGGATCATAAAAATGCTCTCAACACAACCAGGAAACAGGCCCTTGGGCTATTTAAGCCTTGAATCCAACCTCCTACTTTGTAAAGGAATCAAGATTAAAGCTTTCATGACAGACAGCTTTAAATGTAAGACTGCAAACTCTTATTCAGTCTCTTCTCTATTCCAAGTTCATCCTTACATGTGTTGTTTCCACACTGGTATTTCTTCATATATGCAGATAAATTTATGTTTCATAAACCACAAGTCTCATGTTCCATTATTAAACACCATTGTTTTCATCCCCTTTCTCTAAATCTATCAAAGAAAAAAATAATTTTGTCTTCTGAAATGTTAAGTACACTACCCAACTTTATATTGTTGAAAATCTGACAAGTATTTTCTCCATCTCCTCCTCTAAGTTATTCATAAAATATTGAACAATACAGGATCCAGAGTTTGAACCTTGTGGTGGTCACTTGATCCTTCTTTCCAGTTTCATGAGAGACCATTAATAATAATTTTTAACACAATTTCTATCTCCTTTTTCTACTGCCAGGACACAAGTAAATAACTTCCAAGGTAGCTTGTTACCTTGAAATTATTGAATAATTTCTTCAATAGCTTGAAGAAATCTCTGATTACATATTCTTATGTCTCACAGTGATTCATGTAGAAGTTCCTTCGTATCTTTCTCCCAAGTTGTTTGACATAACCAGCAATTTTAATGAAACCTACAATGAAATGATATGCAGTGTTTGATATCAAAGGTTTCCAGATATCCATTGGGGATATCTACAAGGATACAGCAGGTTTTCTTGTATGGTTAATTCCTTGATAGATAGACTTCAGGGGCACTTAAAAGGCTCGTCTGCAACAGTCCTGCTCTTCTCCTCTCTACAGTTTTAGTCATGTATTGTAAACCTAGCTTGGACTACTGTAGTAATTCAGATAGAATTATTCAACACCATGTGCCTTACACTGGTAGTGTGCCAAAAACCCACCCATTAATACACACATATGTATTAATTTTCCATAAAGATAATATCTCTTAAATTTGTTTAACGTTAGATCTGGAATTGAGAGTTTGGGGAAATTGAGGTTTGATAACTCATTTTAAGAAACAGGAGAGGAAGGAAATGATTTACAAATTCTGCTACTTCCAAATAAGATTGTGGAACAACCTTCTCTAATGAGGTTTGATAACTCATTTTAAGAAACAGGAGAGGAAGGAAATGATTTGCAAATTCTGCTACTTCCAAATAAGATTGTGGAACAACCTTCTCTAATCTGTTCCAATCTGAGTGAAAAACAGTCCATTTTGGTATGTGAATGTTGACAGTGTCTTCCAGACTTTACCTAAATGATGTTTGTGATCATATTATAAGCAACTACATTCTCTTTGCTGATGATGTAAAACTATTCAACACCACTGACAATGCTGCTGCCTTTCAAAAAGACTTTGATTATGTGTCACAATGGGCAAACAATTGGTAAGTCCAAACCTCAACCAACAAATGCTCTGTTTTACACATTGGCAAAAAAATCAGAACACAAAATACAAGGTGGGCAGATACAACCTCATAGACAACCCTCACTCTGTCAAGAACCTTGAAGTACTCATCTCTAATGACTTAAGTGCCCACTGTAACAACATTGCCAAAAAGGCATTAAGAATTGTTAACCTAATATTGTGTAACTTCTTCTCTGGTAATATTGTACTGCTAACTAGAGCATACAAAACATTTGCTAGACCAATTTTCGAATACAGCTCATCTTTCTGGAACCCACACTGCATAATGGACATTAATACAATTGAGAAAGTCAGGAGATATTTCATGAGAAGAGTCCTCTACTCCTCTGCTCACAACAGAATACCTTATGCCACCAGGTTTGAAACGTTGTGCTTAGACAACTTAGAATTATGCTGCCATCAGTCTGACCTAAGCGTAGTACACAAAATTAGCTGCTGCAACATCCTACCTGTCAACATCCTACCTACTTCAGCTTCAACCACAACAATACATGAGCACACAATAGATACAAACGTAAGGTAAACCACTCAAAATTTGATTGCAGAAAATACAACTTCAGCAACAGAGTTGTCAGTGTCTGGAAAGCACTTCCTGACTCTGTGGTTTCACCCCCAAACCCCCACAATTTTAACATTAGACTGTCTACTATTTACCTCACCCCACTCCTAATAGGTCTATAAGGGGCGTGCATAAGTGCACCAACATGCCTACCATCCCTGTCCTACTGTCCCTATTTATTTGTATCCATTTCATGTATTCATAACCATGTTTAAACTGTTATACATGCTCGACAAATAAATAAATAAAATTAAATAAATATCCATTCATCATCTTTACAAATCAGATAAAATAAGTAGATGATATATTTAGGAACCTTTGAATCCATATAAAAGTGAACAAGTGTTCTGTTTCTAAACAATACGGTGAATCTTTTTTTATGATAGAAAGAGAACGGTTCTTTGAAAATGGGTAGTGGGCTTCCACATGCACTAATTTAGTCATATCTGAATGCTTTTCAAATAGAAAAGAAGGCTACAACTATTTTAAATAATTTGTCTTTAAATGTTGAATTTCTTCACTTGATCTGATCAGGCCCCTTTATTTGATTTTACTTCCTTTGGGAACAATTTATCCTCAAAACCTAGATTGTCTGCTGCTAGTCAAAGAAGAAAAAGACCCAACCATTATTTGGCAGAAAACAGCTTTATAAATGTCTACACATTCCAAACACCCTTTTGCTCATCATAGCCCAATGATGTCATATCATTCCATTTCAGACAATTTTTAGGGACATTTTTTTAAAAAAGAATTTTATTGGTTTTTTTAAATGGGTAAGGAAAGGGTATGGGGATAAGATAAAAGGAGACGGAAAAGGTTGTAGGGTAGTGATAGGATAGGGGTAGGGATCAATACAATAGTGGGGTTGCCCCCACATATATTTTCATATTTGAGCAAACAGATTGATATCTGGGTGTAAATTATATGTTATAGTAATAAATGTGATATTAGATTATAGTCCTTAATAATACAATAGTCGGGGGAAAAAGCTTTAAAAGTTCATTTTCTCATCCCATAATTTTTCAGAATCTTTTATCTTAATGTAATACTAACCATTAACAAATTTTTCCCCATGTTCCAAAAATATTGTATCCTCCTTTTCTTTAATTTACTGTTAATCTGTTCATCTCTTCAAACTCCGAAATGTTCCTATTTATCTGCCTATTTGGCAGAAAAGTGGTAAATCTTCAGATTCCCAAAAATTAGATAAATATAATTCTCACCACTGTTAAAACATATAATATTAAACATTCATTCTCTTTTTCCATCATATCTTTCTTAATAAAGACATTTCTGGCTTAAATTCTATCTATATTTTAATTATTAAACTTTTTCACTAGTCTAACTGGTATCATCTGTTATCTTTTAAACATTGTATATAAATTCTTCTTTATACAATTTTATAATCAGGAATATTTATTCTCTACTTTCTTATTAAAATATATGGAAATTCCAAAGATCAGATCCATATCTATCTTAGGGGGAAAAAAGAGGGGATGTCATATTTATAGTAGCAGCATCTGGATTTTAAACAAGGACCAACCATCCCATCCCCACTCCTTCCAATGACATCATTCCATTGCCGTCAATGCATGGCCCTCAATGAATATTTCTCCATTTGTGCTTGCCCTGACCCAAACATGGATCAAAGAGAAGAGAAGCATGCTTTCACTAAGCTTCCTGAGACATAGTTCATTCTGAAAAAAAAAATAACACAAGGAAAAAAAAGTCTGTTAGAAAGTTGTTAGCTCGTAAAAATTATTTTGAGATTTTTTTTTCAGTTTCTGAGATTCAAGGAAAATGGTAACCAGAACAAATAAGTTGTATTTGTGGCTTTGTTGTTCAACAGACCAAGCAATACCCACTTGCTTCCTCTGTTTCTCACACCCATGATGGTGGTATAAATGTGCGAGAACTAACCTAAGAATATTAATAAGGCAGGGTTTTTTTTAAAAAAAATACTTCCTTTTTTCCATCTCTGCTTAGCTCTGCAAATCCTGCTCATGAATGGGTTTCATGCCTACCCTGTAAAAAGCTGACTATTTATATATCTGATTCTTTAAAAGCAATTAGGAATACAAAGCAGATGGTACGGCATTGTAGATTTCCCCTTTCATATTGCTTAAACACTAGAGATCAATAAGTCTAATATAAACAGATGATTTCCATAGCAGGGTTTTATAATTAGCTGGCACTGAATGTGTCCAAACTCTAAAATAATTAGCACAAGCATGTGGCACACCATTAAAACCTTGTGGCTTGTCTGCATTTACATTTATAATTATTAAAGTTAATTATGATGCTTGTGGTATGGTTCCAAGCTCCTTTACAAGTTAGATTAATTTTTTTCCACTCTTAGTTTTCCCTCTTCAGTCACCTTCTCTGAGCCCTCAGTGAAAATTCCCCAGCAACTTTATAGCAGTGGCAGGGGGCAACAAAGGGTCTTTCTTTTAATTCCAGACAGCTGTTGTTCTGACCAACAGCCCAACATTTTTAAAGGGAACATGGCACAATAGAGATTGAGTGTATCCTATTCTGATCATGTTGTTCCCATTAGAAATTAATGTGTTAAAACCCTGGTTACACTTGGGCTTCCTACTCTTTAAACTGGAACAAGAAGGAAATTTGAATACAGTGAAAACAAAACAAACAACTTGAGATGCATTGGGCATGCACACTTTTCATAGAGGCAAAGATAGAATAGAATAGAATAGAATAGAATAGAATAGAATAGAATAGAATAGAATAAGAGTTGGAAGGGATCTTGGAGGT
>JANHFP010002951.1:12088-29092 GCA_032468135.1 Calamaria suluensis | reverse complement strand
TCAGCTGACCCTCTTTTGCAAAATAGACTCACTGCTGTTCATTACAACCATTTAGCTTCTTATCAGTATTTATACTGCTTTAGATATTATAGTAAGTAAATAAATAAAATATTCCAACAAGAAGAATGTCTCCACTGAATGTATATAAAGTAAGGAAGGAGGTGATTGGCAATATAGTTAATCCTTGACTTATGACCACAACTGAGCCCAAAATTTCTACTGCTAAGCAAGTCAGTTGTTAAATGAGTTTACCTCATTGTATGAACCTTATTGCCACAATTGTTAAGTGAATCACTGCAGTTGTTAAGTTATTAACACAGTAGTTAAGTATATCTGGATTTCCTATTGACTTTGCATGTCAGAGGGTCAGAAAAGATGATCACATGATCCAAAGAAATTGCAACTATCATAAATACATGCCGGCTGCTAAGTGTCTGAATTTTGATCACATGATCATGGGGATGCTGCAGTGGTTGTGTGAAAAAAAAATGGTAATAAGTTATATTTTTCAGTACTGTTGTAATTTTGAACAGTCACTAAATGAATGATTGTAATTTGAAGACTACCTGTGTGGGCTAATACCTATTTGATAGCAGTGATTATTGCTTATTTGGGTGGGTAGGTGTCATCTGAAGAAAGTGCTCAGTTATCTAAAACCGACCAGCCTTTTTGTGTAAGGTTGCCAATTACTAGTAGTGCATGGTCCTGAATTTTTTATGATTATTATGTGCACTGATATATGTTGGTATAATTCTTTGCAAAGAGGCATTTTTTAAAACAAGTTAAAATTCTTTTGGCAGTTTTTCTTGCTTTTGCTGAAGATGTTAGATGGAACTAATATTTAAATGACAGCAGCGAAAAACAAAATTGAGCTCAACGCTTGGATTAGATTTGCATGACAGTCTGAAGCTATCCACGCTTGGTGATCTCATGATATTTTTTTAAAGAATTCAAAAAGCCAATATTCTCACTGAATTTCATTTTAGTCAACCCCCTTTCCCCAGTTTCTAGGGTGGGATGACAGGGTTATAATTTAGGGGAAAGGGAATTTGAAGTTTGGATTACAACTTCTATGTCCTAAGAAAACTAAAGATTAAGGATCACCAAGATAAGAAATAAGATTTCGTGATGAAAGACCACCCAAGCCACGCCCACAGAATCTGTAACAATCCTTTGTAGATTTCACTCCTGGCCTGAAGAAACAGCCACATGAAGCTTCGCTCATGCTCTGGAACATGGAGAGAATCTCTACCCCCTGCCCTTCTCTTCTCTGACCAGGTGAGAAGTGACTGCAAGGGCAGGGGCAGGGACAGCCAGGGGTAGGATCTTTGAATAGTAAGCCACAGCACAGGGAGGAAAGATATGTGGGTTGCCGACACCCGGTGCCTCTTACCACCCCCAGCCACCCCCATGGCCTCTTACAGCCCCCCTGCCATCCCTTTGCCTCTTACCACCACCCAGTGGGTGGTACCACCCACTTTGGGAACCACTGTTCTAGGTGATGAAACAAAGATTGCACTAGCCTTGTGGAGCTCATAGGAAAGGTTTATTATGTATGAGGCATTATTACCACATGCATGCTGAGTGAATTCTCATAGACTTCACATCTGTGGAATACATGTCCCTGTAAGCAATAGCTGTTGTAATTTACTTACCTATGCAACCAATACAAAGACAAGAGCCAAATTATTTTGTAAATCTGCCCTTCCTAGGTTACATGACCTTCAGGATATTCTCTAAAGCTTGGTTTACATAGCACCAGAAATCCTAAACCTGAAACACAGTTGCTATGTTCACAAAAATGCTATTTTCAAAGAAATAGAATAGGCCTGCAAACATATTAAGTTCAGAAATTTAATTAATAGATGACTTGTTTGATTTAATGATTCAGTTTAAATTTCTGAAAGCATCAAATCAAATTGAATAGCTCTGAATCGCTTTGGAAACTTTTGAATTGTTTTATGATTCATTTTTCTTTCAAGATATAGTTTTCCTGAATTAGTTTGGCAATTTGACTTAGATTTGTCATGAATTGACAAATAAACCATATTATGATTTTCAGAGACAGCATTTGACAAATAAACCATATTATGATTTTCAGAGATACCATTGTTCACCGAACATAGTAAATCACAGATCATAAAGTACCATTTTAAGGCATACAATTCCCTCAAAAGTATCAAGAGCAGATAAAGTGGTGCCTTCCTTGGGAAATGAGTTAAAATCCCCATAATTATTTTCTGTTGGCCATGCTGAAGGTATCATATTGTTTGCATGGAAAAAAATTCATAGTTTTGTTGTCTCAATTGAATCTGGTAGTGGTAGCATTTACATTATAAACAAAATATTAAACAGAGCTCAAAGGATGGTTGAAACAACATGTCATCATTGTTGTTGTCGTCATCTTCTTCTTCTTTTTCTTCTTCTTCTTCTTCATCATCATCATCATCATCATCATCATCATCATCATCATCATCATCATCATCATCATCATCATGCCTGGAAGTAAGTACAGAATAATCTGAAAGATAAGTTACATATTTATGCTACAACTTCAGCATTTTTTACATTTGGGTGATGAATAATATCAGGACTCTGATTTGTTACCTGCAGTGTTTCAGACCTTATCTGACCTCCTACAAGCTGTCTCATCCTGGGAACCTGCTTTAAGGATTTGTGCAAGATTTGTGATTTTCCATGCTCTGAAGCACCATTTTCCTATCTGATCCAAAGCAAAATGCGGGCATGCAGGTAGTGCTTGAGTTAAAACCACAATTGAGCCCAAAATTTATGCTGTTAAGTGAGACATTTGTCAAGTGAGTTTTGCCCCATTTTATGAGCTTCCTTGTCACAGTTGTTAAGTGAATCACTGCAGTTGAAAAGTTAGTAACATGGTTGTTAAGTGAATCTGGTTTCCCCATTGACTTTGCTTGTCAGATGGTTGCAAAAGGTTGTCACATGACCTTGGGACAAAGCAATGGTCATAAGTATGAACCAGCTGCTAAGTATCTGAATTTTTGTCACATAATCATGGGGATGCTTCCAAGGACATGACTGAAAAACAGTGATATTGTGACTTTGAACAGTCACTATATGATGTGTTGCAAATCGAGGACTAGCTGCAATATATGACATTTAATATATTACAGGTGTTTTAATTCAATTATACCACTGAAATTCAAATGTTCATTTTTTTCAAAAGAAAAGAAAAACCCAACATGTTTCAGTCAGATACAAATTTGGCATACTCAGTGATGTTCTTTAGGTGCCAGGCTAAGATTTTCTTCAACTCTCAGGCACCTTTAAAGTAAGTTTTAATTTTATGTGCATATGTTCACTAATAAACAATAGGCTTTTTTAGATATATGAGAGTTGGGTGTGTTAAAAGAAAAATCTTTGTTTATTCCAAACAGGGTCCAAAGATTCGGTGGAAAGATTTAAGTTATTTTTTTTTGTTGGTGTTTTATTGTTTGCAAAGTCACCATTAGGTCAGATTGGTCAGGGTTTGTGAGTAGATTGGACGGAAAGGAGTGGAGTGGGTGGCATGAGTGGGATAAGGGCAATTTTGTCTCACCGACAGTATAGCATTTTAGTAAATTAACAACTATAATAATTTTATTTTTGTCAGGACTATTTATTAATATATGTTGCAATTCATATCATTTTAATGTTCCCATAATTTTATCCTAACCTCGTGTAATTACCTCAATATTTTTGATCATTGAGAGGCTGAGGAAAAGCAAAGGAGCAAACAAATAAATGCAATTATTTATCTGTCCATCTGTCCATCCATCTATCACTGAGAAGAGATCTTCCATTCTGAGGACCACACTCCACACAGATGGCCTGTGGGAAAATTTTAATTGGGTGACAATCCAAAAAAGAAAAAAGCTAACAATTCCTAGGACATTTGACTGTCAACTAATTAATCCTATTATGTGCAGAACACCATATGTAAAATGTTTAGTTACATGACCAATAGTGTTTATGAGTGTCACATTATGAGGAAGTCGTAGAAGCTTTTGCTAAGAAACTACACACTGAACACACACATATGTACACACAGAAAGACACAGACCCAAAACCACAATATGAAGCATACCTTCAAGGTCAGCTCTTGACCTTGAAGCAGCACTAATACCTACTGCAGTGGACATGTATATCTGTATACATACCCGTTACAAATTTTGAATTGTAATATATTCATGCAAAAATGGGGCTGTCATCTCAAGCTTCAAGTTAGAAAGTTATTACTTTTAATACGCCACTACCTCAGGCCCGTACAGTTATGTAAAAGAAAAATAACCTTGTGTGACAGTTTAACATTGATCGATGGGCCTGCCAAACGCAAAGAGATAAATAAGCAGGTGATGAATAAACAGCACTTCAAGTAAAGACATTACGCTGCATGCATAAAACGACGCCAGGCACCTAGGAGCTGTGGGTGGCCGAAGGTTAGCCATTTCATGCCCACTCAGTAAAGCAGACTTAATCGCTTCCAATATTTTCCGTTAAAAAGCACGCTTAATGAGCCAATTTCACAAGCCCAGAGAAACTGATTATTATCTCTGAGTTCCAACAGAGTTGGTTGTTTTCCAAGAACCGGGTTTTCCTTGACGGGATAAAAACCTTTTTTTAAAAAAAATGGCAAGGAAACAATGTGGGGGGAGACATAGGCCTAGCAAAAACATTGGGCACTAGGTGGCACCGTTGCTCTGCCAACTGAAAATGGAATTTAGCCATAAACAAGCACAGTGAGACTTTGAATTCAAAATAAATGGTCTGTAAATTTTAAAAAAGGAACTTGAAGAAAGAACCTTGCTCAGTGACATGTATAAGGCTCAGATGCAAATCTCAATTTCAGCTATAAAAAAAGAAAAGATTATGCTCATGAAATTCCGCATGTTTAAACCTGAAAATAATTTAAGGCCTAACAAAGTTTAATTAATTTGTTCCTTTTTGACAGAGCTGTGTGTCCATATATCTAGTCCAACTGTAAAGGAAATTCTTCAGATCTGTATTTCAAGTCTCCTCAGTGAAAATATGGGAGGGGGAGAGATTCAGTACGTAGAAGATTTCCAGGAATTTTGGATCACCATTTCCTCATATAGAATGAAAAATATTTCTCCATTTAAATTAGGATTAAGTGCAGATTTGTGATACGCTCCAGCCTCTGAATGTTCCTTATATCAAAATTCTTCTAAACTAAAATTATAACCAGAATATTGCCTCAAGAGAAATGTTAAATTCATTCCCTTGGTTTCTTTTTTCAAGTAAAGCATTTGAAAAAGTTCAAAAAAATCTAGGCAAGTTTCAGTAAGGCATTCTCCATTAGGCCTTTATATATATGTCTGCCTACAATGTTCCTCATTGGTGCCTTATATATTGGAAAAAATGGCTCAACCCACATGAAAAGGATGGTCATGCATAAGACGGTGAGGAGAAGAGGTAAGGACAGAGAAACAGATGGAGTATAACTATTCTTGAAATGGTAGTTTTGCATTCTAAGTGAGAACTCAAGACAAGCTGTCGGCTCTCATCCAGCCTCAGGACAATAAAACTTTACAAGACACCCTGAAAAAACACAATCTAAGGTTTAAAAGGTTTGTCAAGACTCAGCGGATGTACTCAAGTTAGGGAGTCTGTTCTTCTGCTTGTTAGAATGGTTCTTATCCCATCTAAGTCTAGACTTTTCTTCTGGATGACTGATGTATTTCCAAAACAAGCCATTTTTATTTTCTAAGAACGTGTATGAGATCTTTGTGAGGCTTAGAGATAAAGGCAGTGATAGAAATTAGCGGTTGCAGCATACCAGTTTATAATTTTAAAATTTCTCCTTTATCTAAAGGTGGGGGGAATCAGATGGAACAGAAAATCCAGCAAGGAAAATGGAATCTTTGCTCAAGCATTCTTGGGATGTGAAAGAGGAACCATAAATTCTACTTTTTTATTCATGCAACTGTACAATTCATGCAAAGGTTTCAAGCTGATTTTCCAGAAGGTTTGCTTTCATAAAATAAATATCAAAAGCAGGTGATGCCAAATCTTCTTGCTTCAGATTTAAATTTCTAAAGTGCTCAAGAATTATGTCATTATATGATTTACAGTAATCGGGGGGGGGGGAGTTGAAAGAAAGCATTGGGCTGAATTAATAATTGCTATTCCAGATTCTCTGGCTCCCCCAATTGCTCCCATTTAGCTGCAGAACCAGGGCAAGGTATTAAATGCATTTTGAAACTATACAGCTACAAACTCTGCAACAAATTGTAAAAGAAACTGAGCTTCTATATTATAAAGTAGTTTTTGACAAAATCTTTATTCTTTACCTTTATTTACTAATTTTTGAGGTTGTAAATATAGCTCACTTTACACCTATAAGTAATTTTGAAACAGGTACAGTTGACCAGTCAACAAATGGTGAAAATATTTTGGGCTCTGTCTGTTGGCGTCTATGTTTAACCTCTATAATTGTCCCCATATATTTAGAAAGGTGTCAGAAAATAAGATCTAGTGGTCATTTAGATTTAATTTGCAAGAGCCCAGATCAGTTTTTTTCTTTTTTTAGGAAAACATAAATAGGAAGAGCATGCATATTGGCCATCCTCATGGAGCTAACTGGAAGTCATATACTCCTCTAATTAAATATGCTAGTTACTAATAGTTAATAAGCATCAAAGAGGATAATTATACATTTACTGAAAAAAAAGGATAACATACTTCAGAGCAATAGAAGGATGATAGTTTGAAAGAGAAAAATTCACATTAGGGAACCGTTGCATCTTATGGACAAATAGTTAAACAGCTCCCTCCAGCTGCAAAGTTCTATTGGAAGATTATTAAAAACCCACATAAGGTTATTGTCACTATATACAGTTAGTCAATTGCTGCTTAGGAGTTGAATCGCCCAGCAAATAAACCTCAGCATATAATTAACTCTTCTATTAAAAAAAATCAGATGGAAGCAAACTGTTGTTGGTTTCTAAATGAGTATGTGAGTTAATTAATTTTTATGAATATTCATTGAAAAACTTGCATGATTTCCAAACTCAGCTCTTCAATTACTAATCAGCTAACTAAATAACTTGCCTGCCTATCAATCCCTCAGGAGGAAAGGACTTAAAAGATGGCCCACTCAGATGTGGGTTTCAAAAACAAAAAGAGAATAAGAGATAAGGAATTTAAAGAAAGGGAGCACAAAGATTGTAATAAATTGTTTCTTTGACTTTTGATGTTCAGTGTCTGAATTCTCAAAAAGTAACATAGGTACACAAGAGAAAATGTTGCTTCATTTGTAATTTTTGCACTTCGCAGTCACTATTGAAGACAAGCCATTTCCTACGTGGAAAAGAAGCTTATCTTGTTGTATGTGAAGATAATTGCCTTCAAAACAATCAATAAAACATAGCCCCATAAGGTAGATCAGACCAAGAAGCCAATGTCATACACAGTAGGCTGGGCTATTATTGTAATATCTTTAATGACAAATCCTGAAAGTTTAAATGTGTTTTCCACTCATTCTTGCTTTATCTTCATGCAAACTAGAAAGCGGCTTGTCTGAATTTTTCCAAATTAGTATCTTGGCTCATGTTGTAATTCATGAGTCAGTCATTGCATGATGGCAAAATGTCTGACTGCTAAGCAGTGTTTATTGCATTTATAGAGTTTCAAAAGCAGGAGACGTTTAGGGTACAACAGCATTTTTGTTGGTGGTAACTTCTGGATGTTTCCCTCCAGTCTGTACAGACATCCCATTGATGGGAACTAGGTGAGCTCATTCCCCAATCAAGAGTTTACCTTGCACTAACAACCCAGTGAGCTCATTCTGATATCAGGCCATGAAAGAAGCCAGGCAGTTTGCTGCGATCATGGCATCAATTCCCTCAGGCTCAAATCCTGCTTATCTGACCAATGCCTTAGTAGTGCACTTTCTCCCCTTGTTCCCTCAGCACTTTTTTTCATCCTTCTTGGTTAAAGTTGACCAGTCTGAGGTAATATCAGTCTACTACAAACATTTGTGGAAATTCTGAAAAATGATAAAAAGAATTTCAGAAGCTTAGTAACAAATTTACTTTTGAATATATTGGTGGGTTTCCTGTTTCCAGGCTTTAGCTTAGCTGAGAATAGGCAGTTAAACTATAGCAAATGGGTTTTCATTCAAATCAAGTTTATTTTCAGGTATCCTCAAATCTAAAAGTTACAATCAAGATGAGATCCCTCTGAATATTTATAACTTGTTGCACCTTCTATTGTAAAAGGACATTAGATTTGTCCCACTTTTCAGAAATCTTGTTTCTTTCCTTTCTGGCAGTTAGTAATGGCAGTTGGTAATGGAAGTTGGCAATAAAACCCAGCGGCCAACTAGACACACTGATGTGGTGGTTTATTGAACATGGTTTCAATAAATGAAGAAATGATTGGTCTCTTCTATGATCAAATCACTATTCTTTGTGGTGAAGAGACTTTGGTAAATAAGAGGGTTTTAGACAAAATATCTTCTCATGAACAATGATGACATGTACTCCCAGAAGGCACCCTGGCCCTTCAACTTGAAAGGTTTTCTCATCCAAAAGTAACATTTGAATGCTGCTGAACATTTTGCTTTGGCCACTAACATTCAGAAAGACTATGACGTAGATATCTTCTAGGATTGTCTTTCCCATAGGAAAATGTACAAACATTACTACTGTTATTATTTTAAAATTCCATGTTTAAAATGGCAACAATGTTAGAAACCTCTTGGTTCTTCTTACTATGGGACATCCTTTTTTCGTACCATCAGGGCACTTCTTTGTTGATAATTGAAAAGTGCTTTTGAACGATTCCAACTGGAAATCATTAAGATGCTCTTCTTTCATCACCTTTACCTATAATTGTACATCTAGAATGAGGCAGGCAGGGTAGACTGCACCTACCCATAAAAGCCAAACTGACACAATGTGTTAGGTGATACGTTCGGCCTGTTGGTTCATTTAATTTTGGCAGAGCTGGTAACTGTTATACTGTTGAAAATCAAGGCAGGCTTTTATAATGATGAGCTTATCCACATGGCTGTCCTGAATAGGAATATGGAGAAAAAAAACCTGCCTATTGTAGCTCTCAATACAGAATATAGTCGACCAGTATTGGTCACTTTTTATAGGCATGACTGAATGTCTGAAGGACATGGCAGTTGGCCACCGATCATGTTAAAGACACACTAAAATGTGTCTTCTTATTTTTCGCTACCATTTGGAGTCAAAAAGAGTATAGTTGTTAGAGTATAGGGTTATTAAATGTCTGCAAGAAAACATACAAAAGGAATCCATAGTTCTATAGCTTTTGATGGTTCCAATTCTGATTTACTACCTATTGTACTGAGGACAGGTTGTTTTTTTTTCCATATTCATTTTATGTCCAGATGGTTGTGGGAATAAGCCCACTGCTAACAATAAAATGTTGCCTTGACCATCAAAAACACATTTTTAAGGATTATTTCTAAGGAAATCTTAATACATTTAGCAAGATTCACTTATATGTAGCATCATTGGCTGCATATTTAAAAAAGCACCAGCAATCCTTTATGCCTTCAGTAGTGTCTTGAATGTACATTTTTTATATTAATGATCTCACCAGGAGAAGGGAGGTGGAAAGTGCACTGAAAAAGCAGGATGGCCATATGGAAAAGACAATGAAGTTTAGTAATTAAAATTGAAAAGGAAAAGAACTTTGCAGTAATTAGAACACTGATTAATCAGCTGATAATTTTATCTTGATTAATGCTGCTGCTTTTCCTCTTCTTATTGACCTAGGAAAGGTAGGTTTAGACCAATTAAATATAAATTATTCCTTTTTTTAAACATTCCAGACAGATTCCAAGCTTTCAAATTTCATGCTCCATGTAAAATCCATCAGGTACTAAGCGGATAATCCAACAAGAAAAAAGTAACCCAATGTAACATATAAAATCATCCTGATGCCCTTTAGAGGGTTGTCCTAAAGCCCCTGTTATGCCACCCAGCCAGTTGGAGACAGTTGCAATATATATTACAGAGCACTCTGATATTATACTGCATACCATAGTATTTAGAGAAAGTTCTATATACCCCTACCAAATCATTACTAAAAAGCTTCTCATATTTTTTTCCAACATAATTTAACTTGGGGGGAAGTCAATTCAGGTTTGATCAACTTAAGGAAAGGGATCAGAAGCATCAGTGCTTTTCTAGTTTGCAGCTGAATTTCAAGTAAAACAAAAATCAAAATGTATCAGCATGCATTTGCTCACAAGGAGTGGTCGTTTTGAGATACAAGAAATTTTAGAAAAAGTCAAAAGAACATCTATGAATATAAGAACATTAATATTGATATTATTGCTGGGTCAATTATTTTATTTATTTTTTCTTTATATTTCCATGTGATAAAAAAGAAAATATTTTGCTTTTATTTATGTGTGTGTGCACTTTAATTGTAAGATAGTCAAGGGGTGTATATGAATAGTTGTTCTGTATGTGTTTGTGTATTCTCAATTAAATTGCAAAAGTTATATCTTGAGGAAATTTATCTTATGGAGATTAGTAACCAGAGGCACCCATGGAAACTACAAGAGAGATGGGAAAAAAATCAATAATAAGCAAGTAATGGTAAAAACACAGCCAGTAGATAAAATTAAGGTACAACATTCTTGATGGTTAGTGTAGATAATACTGGACTAGTTGGGCCAGTAAAATAATTTATTAGAGATTTTCTCATGTCTTTTTTAAGCTGCCAAAAGCACAACCCCTCTACTGACAGTTTGCACAACACAGAAGCTATGTCATATCTAACCTGACATATGGTCTTTTTTGCCTTGGCACTTTTCCAGAGAAAGAAAAATTAGATGTTCCTTTGAAATTCATAAAGTCATTGGTATTGTTAAAACATCAGGAATAGCACTATAATACCTGCAATCAATCATGAATAATAGGACCTCTGTTAATTCGCAACCTGTTCATCATCAAATGAACTAAGTGCAGGACCTAGGAGCAGGCACAAAGACATTCATCTATTGGTGAGCTTGCAGGCTTAACACTGAATGGCTAACTTTTTCAGCAAGGTATAGAAACACAGCATTAAATACATGACCATAATTAAGATATTTAAAAGAGGAAAAACAGCTTGAAAGTATTCCAATTTCATTTAAACTTATGTCATAGAGGGCTAGGAAATAGATGGTCTAGAAATCTTCAATTGAGAAGATAAAAAGTATTTAATATTAGTATTAGTATTTAATTAGTATTTAGTATCTAGTATTAGATTAGTATTTAATCCTTTTACATATATATTCTGGATTTGACATGAACTCATGTCATGGGGAAACTTTTGAGGTTGTGTATAAGGACAACGTGTATCACAAATCTGTCTCACAACAGTCTTTTTCTATCTATTTTTAGAACACATGGCTAAATTTCATGTCACCAATCCTTTGTATTTCCATGATTACAAGTGGTATTATTATGCCTAGTCTGTGTCAAAGCATTCATACATATAGACAACCAAATTGTTATTTTCTGTTAAAAACAATTAGAAATGATTAAATATATTTTTCACAATTTCAGAATGGATTGATAAGTCATAAAAGCCATAAAAAAGCTTCATAAATCCTGAGCAGAATGTACCTTCATGAATATGAAAATAAAAATAAAACATAAATTAAAAAATCCTAGTTGGTATCTAAATGCCAAAGCACTAATATATCTGAGTATCACATGTCTGTTAATTTTGTATACTGGGCTATTTAAAATACAGTCACTGCAGAATGGCACAGCAAATGATTTTGAAGGCTTAATAAACAGCAGTGCTGTTTCTTTTACAAGACGATTCCAGATTCTCAGAACACGGTGTGGCACCTTTAATTCTGGAAAGAAGAGGCCATCTGCAGCCTCTCTTCACCTGTATAATATCACTTGTAATCATAGAAATATGGAGAGACAGTAGCATTGAAAGTAACCATTCTTTCTGTAAACAGTCACACACACCCTCAAAAAAAGACTCCTGTACGACAAGTTCTCCCTATACACAAATGGCTCTTTTGAATAATTTCCATAGGACTCGAGTCCATGTCAAATTCAGAAAATAAAAGCATTTTTATCTGTAATCTATATTGTTGTACTGGCACTTCCTTAATAAAAGAAACTGGTAATGTAAAACTGAAAACTGCCACGTATAAACTAAGGAATGAGTAGGTTTGCTAATATGTAGAAATTCAGCTGCAAAAAAATACAACAGATATATAAGGGGAGAAGGTGACAGAAAATCAGCTTAAGCAGACTGAATATGTGTGTATGTGGAAAAGCTGAATCCAAGCTGAACAATCATACAACAGTTATAATTTTAACCTGATTCTAAAAAGAGACCTCTTCACAGAATAAGTATGCTTTTCAACCTTCAGGGAATGAAGCCAAAATCTTTAATAAACCCCTAATATGTGTGACATCGGGTGTAAAAATACAGAAAAGGATGTGTTCCAACAAAGAACTGAAAATGCTAAGAATAAATTGAGATAACTGCTTTCAAAGGAATATGAGATACTTTAAAATTTCTCTATAACATTCAGAGATACCCTCTTTAGTTACATAAAATTATATTCTTAAGGCTGATAGGTCAAGATATCATTGATCAGTCAAAATGATTGTATTTCTTTCTTTTCACAAGGGTGAATTAGTGGGTTTGTCATTCAAATTTTTTATCATTCATTAATACATATATAAACAATTCATGGTCAGTGATTTGTATATTATGATTCCATACGGTGATTAAAAAGTTGATATTTGGAGAAAGAATATTCTTTATTCCAATCAACTTGCCAATATTTAGGGAGGCAGAAAAATTAGCTGCAAGGAGCTGCAAATGTCTGGATTTGACAAACAGTGTTTTATTTTTTCTAGAACTAATTGCCTTTGTTGTCAGCTTTCATACATACCTTACTAATCTATCTTTCATTTCCCACCTCTTTACTTATACTATTTATAATGTTTAGTATTCATATTATACATTAAAAAGTCTCCACTATTTCCCCTTCTCATTTCCACATTTTCCTTTTTTGTTTCTCAATTTAGCCTATTTTTCCTCTGTGGGAGGAATATTTTCTCATTACTTTTTCAATGAGTTACATTCTTGATTTTACAATTTACACTAGTTGACTATATATTGCTGGGTTGGTTATAGAGGAGGAGGGATGAAATATACATGCTGTTGCCTATAATTGACTCAAAATTTATTAAAAATGTTAATAGAAAGAAGAGAGAATAGCTTTCCAATTCAAAAAGAATAAAGTTGTTGACCAATGTAAAGAACAATTTAAAGACGAAATAATAAAAGATAGATTATGAAATAATTAAAAGTAATCACCGCTTAGGATGTGAAATTAATGTGAAGAAAGTAAAGAGAAATTATTATTACCCTCCTCCTCCTTATTATGTAAAGAGATAGCCATTCTGGAGACCCTTGAAGACAATATGAGTTTAGATGGCAAACAAACATCCTAAATAGGTAAACCAAGAGATTGTTGTGCTTTCAGACTCCTACAGGTCTGAGTATTGAACTGAAAGATAGATTCAGGGCATTTCAACTATCTTTTACAAAATATGCCACTGAGAGAAATGTAAGTGTTCCAATTTTAAGGGAGCACAACAACAGGAATATTATTTTCTCCAAAAACCATTGGTATTATTTTTGTGGAAAGACAAAAAAATTGTTAGAGTATTGAGCAAAACAGTGAAACACAATGAAGAAACAAATAATATGACATATGAAGGACAAGCATCAAACAGAGGAAAAAAAACAGGTTATATTAAACTATAATGAGGTAAACCTTCAGGAAGCAACCAGTTCTTCACTATTATAATACTAGGACCAGATTTTCAGCCCTAATATACTAATTGAAAGTCTCATCGATCAATGTTTGCAAAGTATAAATAAGCATCCATTGAGTTAAATGTAGCTGCTGCTTAAGGAGTTTCAAAATTCTATTATATCTTTCTTAAGGCTGAGGGAGGTGGCTCTCCAAATTAACATTAATAAAGTCTTAATGTCAGAGCAAACAAAGGGAGAAACACCAATCAAAACTTTTGAATTTTGTACTATTTATACCAGTGAAATCTGTGTCCCAGATCCTTGTATGTTAACATTATCAACTTCTACATCTACAGAACATAGGACCCATGACTGATTTTTCTTTAAAATGCCCAGAGTATATTTTATTCTTTTGCATAGAAACTGCAGTTCCTGTTTCCAGATCATTCTTGATAATTTCACCAAATGCTCCAGAACACCATCAAACGTATATGATAGCCTAATTATTCTTGAGGAAGAGTTCTCCATATAGAGCTTTTTAAAATAGTTAGCTGATGTCTCTTAGCATGGTTTGTAGTATTTGAAGAAATTTGAGCAGATATCATTTCTCATAGTTTCTTCCACACTGCCAATTTTCTCCACTTGTATCATTACTAACGTCTCTTCTTGGCAGTTCCCTCAAATTTAAAAAAAAAGAAAGAAACCTCAGCTTTCTGGATAACTGCATGCTACCAATTTTTTTAGATATCCCCACCTACTTATGCCAGGAATTAATTCCTGTCTTAACACTTCATAGATTCAATACTCAGGCAGAGTTCTGCTATTGTTTTCTTCTATAAAGCTGCCGCAATTGTCCCTAATCACACTTATTCTATATTTTTATACAGCCGCAACAGCATGTTTCACAGTCAGGATTATTCTTCACATTGTTGTCTGCAGTCAAAGTCACTCAAAGGATCCTTATGGTCCTAGGCTAAACATATATAACAGCTTCCTTACAATAATGGCTGAGAAACCCAGCATTTCTCGCCTAACGTAAGTAGTTAAAATAGGATAGGTCTTTTGTGTGTGTGTGTGTGTGGTGTGAAAAAAGTTGAAATAAAACTTTTTTAAAACTTCAAGTGAGAAATGGGGAAAAGGTTGAAAAGGACTCCCCTACCGTCTAACAATATTAAAGTCAGCCTCAAATTTACAAGCGTACTCAGCCACATCAAACACGCTAGCTTCAAACACATGGACCGGCTTCAAACCCGGCAACTTCAAACCCGGAAGCTTCAAACACACGCGGCAGCTTCAAATGTGGCAGCTTCAAACATCCTTATGGCAGCCATTTTGCTCACGCTCAAAAGAGCATAACCTTAGACACCTTAGGCAGACACCTTTTCCACTAGGCTACACAGAGTCTTTGTTATAAGAAAAGAATTATTGGAATTTGTCGACGTTAAATTAGCCCATAGAGGGAGCTCACATCGTCTCACAAATGTACAATAATTGGAACATACTGTAATTTAAAACATATTTCTATTAAGATCTCTATAGAGAGGCTATGAGAGGTCAACACTGAGAATTTCTTACTTTGTATCAACCTCTGAATGCCCATAAAATTTAATTCAAATTAGACCTCATTGGCCATGTACTTTGTAACTTCACCCAGAAGTAGAGAATTCGGTTACATATACTTCAAGATAAATCTCAATTCTTAACATTATTATTTGCATGTAATGCTGAAACATGCAAAATCCAAGACTACAATGAGAATAAAGTTATAGTAATTGGGATTGCCATGACAATGCTCTTGATCCATTGTTAAAGTTTCTCTAGCACAGCTCTTTCTACAGCTTTCCTGGTCTAGCTATTTTATCTTGCCATGCCCTATATTGCATGCTGAGCTTTATATATATATATAAATTAATGTAATGAATGCAATATTTTTTACAAAACCTACAGACGCCATAATCCTGAAGATACATGGGAATCACAGTAACAGAGGAAACAAAATATATCATCAGAACAATAGAAGCCCTTAAACAAAAGTTTAAATAACAACTAAATAAACTAAAATAGGTAATAACAAGAAATATTTAAAATAAATATTTTAAAGTAAAATAAATAAAGTAATGAATTAAGAATAAAATTCCATACAAAGCATTTATGCTCATATGAAAATTATTATGGAATGCATAATAATTCCATTTTGTGGTTAGGGTAAAGAAAATCACAATCACCTCTGTTTATATCTTTATGGAGATAGAATTATTTCCTGTAATGACACATATCACATCAAAACATCACTGTAAATTTGAACTATTTATGCATTTTCAAGTGCCTTCTATCTCTTTTCCCCACCCTTTCAGTGGAAGTGGCTTTCTGGTACTTTATTTCCCACATCAATATGATAATTAATAGAATATTCTATTCTATTCTATTTGAATTTGGTTTGGAAGTATCTCAATGTGTCACAAGAATAAATGACATTTGAATATATGGGGAATATGAAGAGTGAATGTTTCTAAAAGTAAAAAGTGCTAAGGTATTGACCTTCAAACCTATTAACAATAAAAAGCAAGTAAAAAAGAAAAAATGCAAAGAACTACTGGTTTAATATTATATAAAATTTCAAAGTCAAAAGTGTAGTCACCAGAAATAAGAAACACACTATAGTTTCAGTCTTATGAATACTGCAGCTTACTTTGGGAGTACACAAAGTTTCCCAGTTTTTCTCCCTTTTGGACATGGACAATTATTTTTTTCCTGTCTTTAACTACCTTATTTCAAAAGTTTGATATTTGATTGCTTTAAAATTCTGCACTCAAGTCAACATACCTGATGGCCATGGATTTTCATTTTCATATATTTTCCCTACTATGGGCTGGTACTATATTCCCAATTTTCTACTTTGCTCTCACAGCTTTCCGCCTCTTTTGTCCCCATCATTGTTGAATTTGATTTTGTTTACAGATGTAGCAGCATTCTTAGTGCCACATAATTGGTTACCAGTGGTGTACCGAGTTCGTTTTAAAGTCATAATTATAACATTGGAACAGGCTATCTACAAGACCGCATTCTGCCAGTTACCTCCTCACGACCAGTACGTACACACAGAGAGGGCCTAATAGGAGTCCCATCGACTGCGAAATGTCGGTTGGTGACCCCTAGGAGAAGGGCCTTCTCTGTGGCAGGCCCGTCCCTCTGGAA
>JANHFP010002950.1:369790-386064 GCA_032468135.1 Calamaria suluensis | reverse complement strand
GACCACCTAGCCACGCCCACAAAATAAGCCACGTCCACAGAACCGGTAGGAAAAAAATTTAGAACCCACCACTGGTTAACATGTAGCAAATATTTCTATGTAGCTTTTGCAAATCATAGCTAGCTGCTTTCTGAGTTATTCTTTAGTGCAGCTGAGCTTGGAAATCAGTTACACAAGATGAGAGAACTTTGGAAATGCATGAACAATTAAATTAGGGCACATTAAATTAGGGCAGTGAAGTTGGAGATGGCCCATCTCCATTAATTCTCCACATTCTCCATTAAATCTCCACATTAATTAAAAGAAATTCATTCCTGAAATCATGGATGGTCAAGAATTCCTAAAATTTATAAGGATGTGTATAGTTTTCAGTTATTTTTTTTCAGATTGAATATTGTAAGGTAAGATATTGATATCTTTAAATGTTTATGTAAGAATATCTATAATATTGTACAACTTTAACCATTGTTTTTTCATAATTTTCCCTAGGTCTGTCATTTCTGATAGTTTGTGACAAATAATATGTTCTTTTTAAAAAGATTTAAATAACTTTTAAAATGCCACATTAGAACATTTTCTAGCACATTAGAACACTTCCTAGTACCAACTAGAAAACAGTTTATGTTCCAGACTTGATATTTACAATCACTAATTATAGCAAACTGTTTTTCCAACAAGTATTCTTGCCTAGTTGACTTGTCTGTCTGATTTCAAGTACTACAGAATTAGACTGCAGAATACATTCAGAAAATACTGTTGTTGATATTAATTTGTATAGAGGTTGAGGATGTACAATAGAGAACAATAAATAACTAATATCTTCTCAGTAAAATCAGTTCTGGATATGCTTATTCTCTACACAGAGGAATGGTGAATACATAGCTGGATACAGCTTTGGATAGTAAGTAGGTGAGGTATCTGGCTGTAAGGTTTGTCTGTCTGTGTTCCCAAGAAATCTGCTAATTTTTTGATCCTTGTTGAAATTTGTAGTTGCCAATAGCACTGGAGCTGGAAGCTCTGAGTCTTCAGAAGAGAGCTCTGGCTCTGAGACAGAGGAACAGCTGGAGAATCAGAAAGACAACACTCAGGTTCAACAATCCTCAGCAAATGAAGAAGGAAAACGTACCAGTGGCCTCATCACACAGGATGGCATTCATATTCAATTTCAGAACTTACGAGCAGAACAGAGTGCTAGCATGTGCCACAATCCATCCCTCAATGAACCAGAAACGATGGAAACTGTGGTATGCATGCCGGTGCCCATGCAGATGGGTTCAGGTCATGGAACCCTGTTTGAGAATGTTTCTCAAGAGACACTTGGAGAAGTAGTAGCCAGCTGCCCTGTGCAAGGTATGATGCAAGGTTCTCAAGTGATCATCATTGCTGGATCTGACTATGATTCTCTCACAGCAGAAGGAATTCAGCTGAATGTCACCAGCACAGGAGAAGAGGAGCTGCCTTGTGCTATGATTGAGGGTGTGGCACCTTATATGCAGGCAGAACCTGAGAATAGACAACAGAGTAGCATGGAATGCATCAAAACAAAAAAAGGTAGTTTCTACCATCCATCTTAGCTGCTTATTCTCAAATGAGCAGGTGTATAGCTTTAAAATGTTTAATGCACTGTTGTAAGTATAATAGCAGCATTTTTGCTATAGAGCAGGTGTTCCCAACCTGTGAACCACGTCCCAGTAGCTAATTGCCACTGAGCCATATGAATGGCCAGCCAGTGCATGCACCTCTGCAAGCACACAAAGCCCCACTTGCACAAGCCTTGTTGCTTGCAACCCCACTCGCGAAAACATGGGCACAATGCACTTGCCTCTCCCACAAAATCATCCCTCTTTCCCCCCTTCCCCCTGCTCCGGACCAACCCGAAAAGTTGGGGCACTCTGTTATAGAGGAAGGAGTGTGGGAGTCTCCAGCTCTGTGCTTTAAAATTCAGAAGGGATGGGAGGAATCCCAGTCTACATATTTTTGCATGCAAATTTACCTCTATACTTTTCCATAAGCATTCTTCCAGCTGTCAGTGCAGCATCCTGTGAAGAAGTGACATTCCTCCTTGGGAATAAGGCACAGATCTGTTCTGTACTTTTTCACTCATCTTACAATTACTCGTTTTGTGATTCTTTTTGTGTCTCATGCCAAAACAGTTGAATTACAAATATATCAGCAATTTATTATAAAGTCCATATTAGAGAAAATCAAGAATTGGAGGGTTTACCTCTAATATTGTTGCAAGAAGGCTAGTGTTAATTTTAAAATAGATTATTTGATAACTTCATATTTGGGACATGAAAATGTATATTTTGAGTGTGTGTGCATATTTTTATGTTAATTTTTTGATGATTTTTTCATTTTTTTTGGTAGCACCTGTTAGTTTTATGTTCTGTCTTTATGTAAAACTCATGTAAAGAAATGGTACAAAGGTCTTTTTGGAGTGGTGTACGTTTGAAATTGCCTTCTGTTTCTTTCCACAGAGGCTCTCCAGTTTATCTTCAATAAGCTGTTTATTTAGTTTTCCATTTCTCCCCTAATCACTTGCACAATATTTTAGGAAAGAACACAATTCAGGAGTGATTGATTTTTGGCTAATATCCCTATATAACTTGAGACAGAGGTCAGCATTTAGAAGTACAATTTTGCTTTCTGATTGATGACAGAAAATAAAGCATTCTTTAAACTCAAAAAAGAAGAGCATCATCTTCCAACAGAAACAGAAGCATCCTGTAGCTCAAAACCAGCCCATGAGAGCAGGGGGCAGGAATCGGAGCCTGAACCTGAGGAGGAGACTGATGGAAACAACATGTCATCCATTATTTATGAGATCCCAAAGGAGCCTGAAAAGTGAGTGAGCAGCAGAAAGAGAGATGATCATCTGGTTCTCTACATTTAGGGAAGCAATTGGGTGCTACTTCTTGGAACAATAGGAATGTTTATTATGTGTTTCATAGAGTATTATGAATGTAGTTTGTCCAACTTTTGAAGATTCTGGTTACTTTTCCACAATTGTTGCCAAGTGTCATTACTTAAATGGTAAACATTGATACCCTTGAACATACTTTGCTGATCAGTTGCACCTGTAAAAGGAACCAAGGGGAAATACAGAAAAGTATACATCCATTCAGATTAATATTTATGACAGGCATATTGTTGTAATAGTAATCTTTCCAAAAATAAATAGGCCTATGGATGAGCAAACATTACTGAAGAAGAATCAGCATGGTTCTTTAAATATATATTTTATTTGACAACCCCCCCCCCCCCAAAAAAAAAAAAAGGCTGGTCAGTATAAGAAAAAATACTGGAGTAATTGGGTTTTAGCCTGGTCCAGCATGTTGTTTGTGATCATCTAAACCAGAGAAATGTAGATTAATTTTTGTTGGATCAAAGTTCAGTAAATGGTATGTTAGTTAACAAAACATTTGCCTAGTTCCTGAAAGTCTGTCTTAGACTTTCAGAAATCAGTATCTCAAATTTTATTTTTTTCAGGCTTCGCTGCAGCCCTGAAACTGGTATTCTTACGATTCTCTACAATCTCTGTTTATTGTGATGCAATGGTGAAACTCTTTAGTCTTTTAGGTTTTTTTCATAGAGCACAATACAATAGAATTGTTTTGTGACATTGAACTAGATTTATGGACAATTTATAGCAGTGTTCCTTTGAATATTTTTTCTTCTCCTTTTAAGGAGGCACCGGAGCAAAAGAGGTTGTGTCATAGATGAAGATGGCATGTTGGAGATGTTCCACTGTCCTTATGAAGGATGCACCCAAGTCTACGCAGCACTTAGTAGCTTCCAGGTATAGTTCCTTTGATCTGATAGGTTAATTAATTTTATTGCAGTAGAGCAAAAGAGCTTCTTACCTTAATTTGGCCACTAAATTATATTCTATGCTGAGAAGTCAGGAAAAATGTCAGAAATAATAGAGCTACTATTTTTGTAATGGATCTAATAACCATTGATATGTTCAAACAGAATTTAGACAGCCTTCTGTTAGGGATGCTTTAATTTGGATTCCTGCATGGAACATTGGGTTAGACCTCAGGGCCTAAATGGCCTAATTAAATCCTAATAACTTTTAATGCAACCAAGGGCATATTATACATCATTTTGTCAATGTTTGACTTATAAAGACAAATATGTTGAAGGACAGGTAGTAATTTACTCTAATTACTATAGATTTGTGTGTTTATGAACCAGTAAAACTTTCCAATTTTTACATTAGAGCAAGGGTTTCCAACCCCTGGTCTGTGACCGGAAACTGGTCCATGCAAACAAGTGAATCTGCATCCATGGAATTCATACAGCATGCAAAACTATGGCCCTTCTGGTCCACAGAAAAATATCTCTACAGAATTGGTTCCTGGTACCCAAAAGGTTGGGGGCCATTGCTGTAGAGGAACAATGTTCATCTCGCTTTTTATCCCCTCAGAATCATGTTAATCTTGTTCATCGGAAAGGAAAAACGAAGGTGTGTTCACACCCAGGTTGTGGCAAAAAGTTTTACCTATCTAATCATCTCCGAAGACACATGGTAATCCATTCAGGTATATTGTCACCTCTAAGGTTTGCTATTTATGATATGTCTTCATCACTTTGGAGGTACAGCGTTTCCCAGAAAACAAGACCTAGCCTGATTTTAACTGTATCTAATATAAGCCCTACCCAAAAAAATAAGTCCTAGTAAAGATCGCCATGGGCAGCACCAGAGGCTCTGAGGGTGTGGGGGCTGACTGTTTAGCCGCCTGCTCAGCGCAGGTGAGTTGATTACCTATTCGAGCAGCAGGCAGAGGCTGGGGGAAGGCAGGCAATCCAGATGGACTGCGGGAAAGCCAAGAGTAGACTGGAGCCAACAGTGGGCTGGAGTAGACGGGCAGCCACAGAAGGCTTGTCTTCTCATGGGAGGCAGAGGCATGGGGGGGGGGAAGGCAGGCGATCTTGACACTTCCTGCTGGCTGCAGGCAAGCCAATAAACACACAGATGAGCCACCTGTGGCAAGCCATCCTATCGTCTCTCGATTTGCCTGCAGGCTGTGTGGCATGTCCAGATTGCCTGCCTTCCCCCCATGATCTGCTGCTAGTGCCACCGCACGAAGATGAGGGTCCTGCAGCCACCTGGTTGCTCTGGCCTGACTGTCAGATTTCCTGTGGCCTGTGCAGTACATCTGGATTGCATGCCCCCTCTCCTTCCCCCATCTGCTACTTGGACAGGTAATTAACTCACAGGCACTATGCAGACTGTGCAGCCCCAAAGTGTGGTGACCAAGGGGGCCAGTGGGTTAATGTCGGCCATGGTGCACGAGCTGCCTTTTATGTGTGTGCCAAGGGTGGGGTGCCCAGCCAGGCTGATCACACTGAAATTGTGTTTCCCAAAAAATAAGCCCTAGAACTTATTTTGGAGCTACACAAAAACATAAGACGGAGTCTTATTGTTGAGGAAACATGGTATTTTAGTATAGGGTAGCTCTGATGGAATTGTTAACCTTGCTCATCAATGTATACCACCTGCTTGAATAGAGAGGTCCAAAAATGATATCATTTTCTTACAGTAGAAAAGGAAAGTTGCTCTTCCTATTTACTTCAGTAGGCAAGAGTGAAAGATGTGCAGCAATTCTCTAGAGGGGTTTCTCCCTTCCAGTCAAGTCCCAGTCAAGTCATTGAGAAATATGTGGCTTTCTAGTCTTAAGTAAAGATTGTTCCTTTTTTACTGTTTTTTTCTTCAGGGTGGAGGAGCATGGTGACGAGTGCTGCAATTAAAGATTTTGCAAGATTTCCATTTTCTCTCTTTTTCATTGGGCACTTGAATAGTAGTTGGCCAAGATGGTACATTTTCTGTGGCAGTCAGCATAATGGTCCTAATTTTCATTTTTTCATGCTGCACATTTCCTATCTCTTATAATTTTATCTTGGTGTTTTCACTGATCAAAGACCCATTAGCTTTTCCTAGAACTGATTGCAAATGCTTTTCATTTTTTCCATAGGGGAAACTATTAATGGCATTGCTAGGTTCACTAAAAAGGATATTTTTGAGGAGTCAGCAACTGGGCTGCATTTATGGCCATTTGTGATGTCCTGTGGAATGTGACTGTATTTTATGACTTTTGCAAAACTGCCTGTAGTGAACTATTGGTTCACTTAATGACCACTGTGTTCACTTAATGATTGTGGATTCACTTAAAGACTATGATGATTCACTTAACAACCACTGCAAAAAGATAATATCAAGTCCATCACATGAGTGGCCTGATTTACAACTCTCTTGAGTTATGATCATGATAAGCAGGCTTCATTACAGTTATAATTCAAGGACTACCTGTACAACAATACAGATGTCTATCCAGTCTAGCAAGATTGTTTACACATGCTAAAATGCTAAAAATGCTGTAACTTTCAGAGCTGATGTATGCTGTGTGCACAATTATTAGGCAAGTGAGTATTTTGATCATATCATTTTAATGCATGTTTCCACCTCCAAACTGTATACACTTGAATGCTTATTGGATAGAAATGTATCATGTGAGGTATACTTGTGTACTGAGGGGGGGGAGGGTGTGGCCTAAGGAAGAGCAACACTATTCATGATGGCGAACCTATGGTACATGTGCCAGAGGTGACACACAGATCCCTTCTGCTGGAACATGTGCTGTTGCCTCAGGTCAGATCTTTGTGGCATTTTGTGAGCTGCTGTTGCCCTACAAACTACAAAACAAAAGCTCACAAAATAAGACCTTACCTCTTGCCTTGCTGCCCCACCTCCCACCAGCCAGCTGGTCTTTGGGTCTCTGCTGTGCATATGCACATGTCCACACATGAATCCATGTCCATGTGTCAATGCATGTTTTGCGCGTGCAGGCACCTTTCAGTTTGGGCATGTATGCGCAGTTTGGGCACTCAGTGTCTAAAAGGTTCACCATCACTGCCCTATATCAAGGTGTGCATAATTATTAGGCAGAGTCTTTTCTTCAGGCAAAATGGGCCACAAAAGAGATTTAACTGTCTCTGAAAAGTCAAAAATTGAAAAAAGTCTTTCAGAGGGATAAAGCACTCTTGAAATTGCTAAGGTATTGGTGTGTGATCACAGAACCATCAAGCAGATAGTCAACAGGGTTGCCAGAAAAATGTTGAGGGGAAAAAAACTCACATTAACCCCCAAAGATTTGAGAAAAATCAAATGTGATTATCCCATTATCCTCCAGTGCTGTCATATTCCAGAACTGTAGCCTACCTGGAGTGCCCAGAAGTACAAGGTGTTCAGTGCTCAGAGACATGGTCAAGGTAATGGAGGCTGAAACTCAACCACCATCGAACAAGACACGTTAAAATGGCAAGACTGGGCCAAGAAATATCTGCAAACAGATTTTTCAAAGGTTTTATGGACTGATGAGAGTGACTCTTGATGCACCTAAACCTTATTGAGCCATTCTTAAACGAGAGATTTATGGTGAAGGAAAACAGTTCACCTCTCTGTACAGTGTCTGGGAGGCTATGGTTGCTGCTGTACAAAAAGTTGCTCATCAACAAATCAGGAAACTGACAGACTCCATGACTGCTTATGAATGTTATTGAAAAGAAGGGTGGCTATACTGGTCACTGATTTTTTATTTATTTTTTAAATGTGGGAAATGTTTATTTGCAAATTTTGAGTACTTTGTTATTCTCACTTTAGCAGATGGAAATGAGTGAATGAGATGGGAAACTTTTTTGTTTTCATTTAGTTATATTCTGCACACTAATATTGCCAAATAATTGTGCACACATAGTTATTCTTCTAAGAAAGCCAAAACTTCACTTTTACTTTCTTAACTATTCAGGTTTGAGGTTTATTAACATTTTGGATTGACTGAGAGCACTGTAGTTGTTCAATAGTAAAATTAATCCTCAGAAGTACAACTTGCCTAATAAATGCGCTCACAGTATATGTCTTAATTAACTATTGACCATGTTTTCCCTTAAATAAGGGTTTGGCCATATTATCAAGGGTCTTATTATTTTGGAGGTGCAGGAGACCCCGAGCAGCCTGTGCACTCACAGCCGGGAATCGGGCAGAAAGAGAGATCCTTCATGCGCCACCATCAAGCCCCTCCCCTTCCCACAGTGTGTATGTGTAGAACGAGAGCAGACCAAAGGCACCAAGTCATGCGAGTGCCTGTCCCCACCCACCCCAGTCATGGGCCTCCCAGGCCTCACCATGTTGATGTGGGTGAAGCTGGTGAGCACCAGGTCCTTGAGGAGCTCTTAGCCAATGCCACCAGCACCTGGCACCTGCACAGAAGCCATGACCTGGGCCAGCTCTCCCTGCAAGGTCCAGCTCCACCCATCACCATATAGTGGGAAGCATACTCCCAGAGCTGCTGCTGCCTTGGCTGGGGTTTGGAAGCCGCAAGGCAGAGTTTGGGGAAAAGAAAAATGGAGTTCTGCTGCTTTCCTTGCATGCAGCCAAAAGTTAATGACCCTATGTTAATGTTCCTATTGATGAATTTTGCTGTTCCTTGTTTTATTCCTGTATCTTCCCAGGAGTCCGTGAATTTACTTGTGAGACTTGTGGAAAATCCTTCAAGCGGAAGAACCATCTGGAGGTCCATCGTCGAACACATACTGGAGAGACCCCTCTCCAGTGAGTGATCTGGGGCATGACAAGAAAGTCTGGGCTCAGCCACCTTCCGGCATGAGAGCAACTGGGCGAGGTTTTTGGAGCCTGCTTGGTTTGCCTTCTTTGTGCAAGTTGGCCAGGGCTCAGTCTGGCTGATCATATCTAACCATTTTTTAAAATGGGAACTCTGAATGAGCTACTTAGTAATTATTGCAGTTATTATTACAGTTGATATACTTGAGATTAAACAACTGTACTAATTATTTTTGTAATTATTCAATTAATTACAACTGTACAGAGAAAAGCTACTTTGAGTACTTGACCGGAAATGTGGGTAAATTGAAATATATACTCTGCTTGATTATGGTAGCAGATACTGAATAGACAACAACAACTGTGGTAGTGATTGGGGCTGGGGATGCTTTCCTGGTCTCTAGTCTGGAGTATAATGGAATGATAACTCTTTCTCTCCACAGGTGTGAGATTTGTGGCTATCAGTGCCGTCAGAGGTCTTCTCTCAACTGGCATATGAAGAAGCATACCTCAGAAGTTCAATATAACTTTACTTGCGAGTACTGTGGCAAACATTTTGAGAAGCTGGACAGTGTCAAGTTCCACAAACTAAAGAGCCACCCAGACCATAAGGCTGCCTGACCCTGATCTTGAATCACTTTAATTATTGTTGCTCCAAATACCTAAACCAGTTGAGGGCATGTCTTACACAGTCACAACTGGAGACATAGTGTGTGCTACCCACAGCACAAGGATCTATTCCTCTGGTTAGGATGATATGGAGTAGGGTTTTTTTAAGACCAGATGATGACACAAAAACATCTGATATGCAAGTCTGCTTAGGGTGTTCTGACAGCATAAAGTTAAAACATAACTGGAGATTATGGTGCTAAACTGTCCTGTTTCTCAAGGAGAAAAGAACAGCGGAAGCAACAGCCAATTAAAGTATCAGTACTATGCTATCCGCTAGCAGCACCTTCTCCATTTTAGTCACATGATGCTTGATCTGAAGGAGGAGTGCAGTATAAAAGGTCTAGTTGCAAATCATTTAACTATGGGAAGACTACTTCCAATGTAAAGCTGCAAGTCTAGTTCAAGTGAATGTTATATATCTATTGACAACAGTGAAAGAAAATTATTGGGCGTTATGCATTAATTCAATTTCCTTGAAGTAGTTGGTTGAACTTAGTCATATATTGACCTAAGCATGGTTCTGTTTCAGGAACTATTTTCCCTTCAACATTCAGGGCTATTTCATTTGAAGACAATCCAGAGTTGGCATTTGTATCTGTTTTCTTGAAATATTGGTGTTGTATAAAGCACAGATTCTGATACTGGGTAGACTTGGATTCCAGCTCTAAATTAATTTTATTATTCTGGTGACCTGTGGCCATCCTCTATAGTTTGCTATATTCATAGCCTTGTTTGTAAATGAGGGAATTCTAAAATTTAATGCCATCAGTATATTTTTATTATACTATTATGAAACACAGCTTTTGACTTTGAAATGCCATTTAATCCTTAGGACTAAGTTAAAAATATTAAATGTGAAAATTGAAAGACTTTTTTTCTATAGCTGAAATTGGCATGGCTCTATGAGAGTACTCAACTAGGTGTGAGCCATTTCTTCACCAGGACCATCCCCCAAAAAACTCATCTTTTTGAAGAACCTATTTATATAAAATTGTCAGCAGACAAAATAGCTTAGTTGGATCAAATTTTGTGTGGTTTGTCATTCTGGAATTGAGGGGCAGGAAGAGCTCCTTTTTGTTAGTTTAGATAGTTCTTTTGGAGATGATTATGTTTGGCTGTTCCTGCAATGTTCCTCAAAGATGTACAAGACCTTGGTGAACTGAATTTAAAATGTGCCAAAAATTTCCTTCCTGTTTTCTGAACTTGCAGGTGCTAAAATGAATGGACCTTCCAAATGCTGCATTCCAGCTCGCCATATGTCTTAGTAACTATTGTTGCCCTTGGTGAAGGATCAAAGTAATCTGGAGGCAGCATATATCTTATCATTTTGAGAGGGAAGCTGACTAAAAAAAATTAGCTCATTGTCTTGCACATTCATTTCCTTAATCCAGACAAGGATCACTCTAAAATCCATATAGATCCAGATCAAAGTAGAAAGGCAAATCTGGAGAGATTCTTAAAGGAGCACAATAATGTTCACAGGCAAATCAAGGAGTGAGGAGCACACTATGTTTCTGAAGAGGCCAGCCATAGTTGCTGGTGACACATCAGACAACAGAAAACTAGATCATGGCCATTGAGCCTGAAAGATCATCACTCCTTAATTAATGCCAGCCATAAAAGCCTATCACCAGTAAAATGGGACCATTATTTTTAAAGAATACTTGATCAGCGTTGGAATAACCAATAGGAAAAAGAATTATATCCTTGAACAGATGAGAAGTACCCTGGAGAAGGAGACTCAATACACAATGGAATTTTGTTATTTTAAACTCTGTCAAGGTTCCAGCTGATGAACATAACCAAGCCAGCAAGTCAAGATGATCAGATCTCTTTAAGCATAACTTTATTGAGTACACAATTTTGGCACGCATGAAGCAAAACCAGTTGTAGCTAGTTCCCACAGTTTTCAGCTAATTAAAGATTGAATTCTTTCCTTCCCTCCTACGACCAGATCACATTGTCCAATTAGGTGTTCTGGTCTATGGCAACTCCTTCAAGCTATTGCCAAACATCTGTTGAGATGACCTTGGTTCCCACAGACAGTTTCTTGTCATCTGGACTAGCATTCTGAGCCTCTCCCCTCCCCCCTAAATAGTCTGTGGCAAGATGAGAAACAAAAAGATGGGTGTGGCAGCAGGGCAAATTTCAAAGTTGACAGCCCCCCATAGAAAGTAAGCACCTCAAAAATAAGTACACATTTATTTCAGGGGTTCCTTGGCCTCTAGGAAGGGTTTGTTGGCTTCTAAGGATATTTCTCATGAAATTACTAATCATGTTCTGTGCTTTTACTCATCTGGCTTCTGACATTGGGTACCTCTTCCACTGGACTAGGTATTAAGAGTTTGCCCTTGTATAGTCTAGAATCCATAATCCACTTAACCTCAGTGTTTCCTCTCCCCACTATGATTGGATCTGAGGTAGTCTTAGCCACTGGTCTTGGTTCCGGCCCCAACCACTGGCTTATGCATACTGCAGTGGAACACAGGGTGCATTTTTCCTAATAGGCAAGGTAGTTTTAACTCTTCTGTGACTGGGTTTATGATCTACTATAGGCAAAGATTCTATATACTTTGGACCCAGCTTTTTGTAAGGTAGTTTCAACTTAGGTACTTTGTAGACAAATATTTTCTCCCCTCTGGAATGGTTTCTGTGGCAACGGCTTGTCTGCCTGAACCTTCTAACTTCTGACAGTTTCTTTAGCTGGTGCTTGCTTTACATTTCCTCAGGCATTTTGGAGAAAATCCACCCACTCACTTGATCTTTCTGGGGAAGGGGGCTCCCTAGGGTACTCTGGCATAGGCACAAAATCCACCCTGTAGCTACTTTAAAAATCCCATACTGCTATGCACTGTTATAGGCAATCTCCGCAAATGGCAGGTCTGCCCAGTTAGGTTGCTGATAGTTGACAGCAATACGGGTTTTGTTCCATCGTGGCATTCACTCGTTCTGCACTCTGTCCCATTTGTACTCTGATGAAACACCGAGCTAATGCCTTGGGAGGATCATATTTTTACGAATTTCCTCCAGAACGTGGCAGTGAATTGAGCCACTCAGTCTAATATGATTCGCTTTAGTACCTCATGAATTCAGAAGATATGTTGAAGAAACATTTTAGCCAGTCTGGCTGGATGGGAAGCTCGAGCATGCAATTAAGTCAGCTTGCTTGGAAAATAAATCTGTTAGTGTCCAAACCACAGTATTTCCCCTTGTCAGTTCAACTATGAACTCTATTGTGATTTCTTCCCAGGACTGGGCTGGCTCTTCCATTTGTTTCAGCAAGCCTGGACTCTGCCCTAGTCTCTTTTTCATTGCTGCACACACTGCAACTTTTCACATAGATCTCTATCAGGGGTGAAATGTAACATTTATTGCTACCGGATCTGTGGGCGTGGCTTGGTGGTGGTGGGTCATGTGACTGGGTGGGCGTGGCCAATTTTATTTTTTTATCTTAAAGCATTTTTTTACTACCAGTAAACTATCAGGGAATAGGTAGTTTTAAAAAAATGCTTTTAAAATGTAAAGAAAGCCTCAGGATCACAGTAATCATGCAAGGCTTTTTTTCTTACATTTTAAAGGAATATTTTTCTACCTAATCCACCGAATACTTAGAAAAAAAAATCCTTTAAAATGTAAAAGCCTTTGATAATCACTCAGAGGGGGCGGGGTCAGGGATTTTTGGTACCAGTTCTCTAAACCACCCACCGCCATTGCTACCAGATCAGCCGAACCAGAAGCATTTCACCCCTGATCTTTATGTCCTTCATAGAGGACATAGAATTGGTCACCAGAACTCTCTTAACCAAATGAAAAAAAAATTAGAACCCTAAATGGCCAGCTTGCTTGGTGTTGTGGATCCATTGCAGGACTTGGACTTGTAGGCTTTCGGGAACATGTAGCTTGTACCCCTTCCATGCCAGCCCTTTTCTCAAGGTTAGTTTACTCCCATGGGCTCCAAACCATTTATTAGACTAATTCCTTTTTCATCTGTTGAGTCAGCTCACTGCTGGGGTCTGGCAATTTTGCTTGTTGCCTTGTGGTCGCTTGTGCTGCCCACTGCTTTGGAGGCATGATTGCATTTACAACTTCTTGGTTACTTTTGTACTGCACATGCAGGATAGAGCATCTGCTAGGAACCCACCCACCCTGGGATGTACTTCAATTCGAAGTTGAATTGATTAAAGTACTGTGTTGATTGGACCTTTTTGGGGAGAACTTTCAGGGGGTTCTCAGCACTTCCACATTTTTATGGTCCACACTTTGAAAGGCACTTTACTTAGTGCCGCCAAGGAATTGCTGCCAAGTTAGTAAGTTGGCACTCCTTTCTCCAGTTTAGCGGCTCACTCAGGGCTTTCCTCCCCATCATCATCATTATCATCAGATATTAGAATATTCATTTTCTGGTCTTGCATCCATCTTACCTGTAATTGTGCCTATTGAAACCATGTTTGAATTCTATTTTCATCTTTTAGTTGCTTAAAGGTTTTTAATTACCATTTTCCTCCCTCATTCCAAAAGCTCTCCATACATCTTCCACCTGTGTTCTTATCTCCCCCCTTTCTCCCTCTATCACGTGTCCTGGAATAGCCCACAATGGAATCTTCTCCTTTAATTTGTACTGATATTTTTTCCAGACACGTAATAGAGCACTTCTTATAATATGATTTTTAAAAATCATGTCCGGTGTTTTCCCAAATACCAGATATGCATGCCATTTTCCATATGTGGTGGACTTGCCCTAAAGTGAGAAAGTCCAGAAAGATCCAGGAAATCCAGAATTGGATAATTGAGATTTCGGGTTACAACATCAAAAAGACTCCAGAAATGTTTCTATTGAGAATTTCTGAAGGCAGAATGGAAAAAATATATACATTATGTAATTATACATATTCTAACAGCAATAAGACTATCACTAGCACAAAACTGGAAACCTCCAAATTTAAACTTCCAAACTTCAAACACACAAATATATATATAAAAAAACTACCAAACTACAGAAGCGGATAGACTGACAATGAAGCTGAAAGATAGACAGGAATCAAAATATTATAATGTCTGGGAGAAATGGTATGATTGGGTAAATCTAAAATTATGTAATAAAAGATATGAAATACAATAAGAATAAATAGACATGATATAGTAGAAATACAAATTGATATTGCAGTTGTAAAACAAAAATGTAATAATAAGCCAATAACACAAGATTTTACGTAACTTATAGGTTAATATAATTTGTCACTGTATGTGATGTCGTGTTTTTATGTGTACTTTCATGTTTATACAATCAAAATGATGCACAGAGATTTAAAACAGAGATAAATGGTTGTAAAACATGAGTTTTTTAAAGTGAAAAAAATAATAAAGAAACCAAAGGAAAAAGAAGAAGAAACAGTTGGTTTTTCCAATTGGATAATGTGGATTTAACATCTAAAAAGAAAAGAAAGGACAATTTGGACAGTAATTAATTAGAGATTTAACTCATAAACTGGAGACTTTTTTGTGGATTGTGAAATTGTGGATTAGAAAGAGACATCCACTGGTGGAAAAAAATATATATTAGAGAAACCTTGACACTCTGAAAACAGATCGTGTGAATTTTTAAGGAGTTTTTGTTTTGAGTTACAGGTGTGTGATCTTGAAATCTAAAAAACAATTTTAAATGCAAAATGTGGAAATAAGGAAATTATTCAAGGGATGCATGTATCATTAAAGATGGAGTTAAAAGAAAATTAATTAAATGATGCATGGACCATGGAAGACAGATGAAAAACCAGAGACTATATTTCAGGATAAAGAGACTGTAGAAGTGAAGCAAGAAAAACGCATGAAAATAGAGAGACACTTCCGGGTTGGCATGGCTGGCTTCGGGATGGCTCCTCATCCCAACATCTGAATCTGCCCTCCCAGTTGGCTCTTAGGAGCTGAAGATGCCCTGCAGGGGCAGCTGACCTAAAGGGTGTCTGCTGGTGATACCCAGGAGCAATTGCAATTGCTCTAGGGGTCACCAGCCAGCCCTAGGAGCCAGAGGTGCAGAGGCGGCTGGAACTCCAGTCGCCATTCTTGCTGAGTGACACACAAAGAAGTGAAAGTGATTGAGAGCTATATGTGTATTCAAGGTGAGACTTTCTAACTATTGGGTGAAATCTGGCTTCCGGCTTAGCAGAGAAAAAGATTTCTTTTCGGGATCCTTTGGAAAGTTTGGGAGGGAGAACAGAGAAAGTTTTTCCCCCTCTCCCATGGAATGGCAGCGGTATTGGCATTTCCTGCTTTGAAGAATCTACAGATGCAGAAGCAGGGAACTTTTTTTGAATATTATTGGACTTCTTCCCTTAGAGCCTGGCAATGTGGATTTAAAACTATTAGAGGCGGAGACTTCTGTTTCCGGCTTCGCCGAGTCTGGTCGCAGTGAACTTCGCTGCGCCGCCCGACGAACCAGAGGGCCCCCAAGGGGGGCACAGATGGGCTTGCAGAGCCCATCTGCTGAACGGGCAGCTTCTGGGTGCCCCCCAAGGCAAGGTTGCTCGCGGGGGGCTAGTTCCCAGTTCGCCCCAGGCTCCGGAGGTTGTAGAGGTGCCTGATGCCCCTGTGGAATCGAGAGCGCTGCAAATGAAAGAGCGGAGCGAGAGAGAGGTGAGAGAAATTCTTTTGGTGAGTCCAGAAGGAGTTTGAACTTGAGCTTGAACTTGAACTTGATGGTGGAGTTTGGATATGCTGGAGCAGAAGATTTAAGAACAGAAGAAGGAAGGAAGGGAGGGTTGTTGTTTTTCCCCTTGATCTCAGATTGCAGAGGGAATTTTGAGCTGGCGTTTCTTTTCCTCTGCGTGGCTAGAGATCTGATTTTTGGATTTAACGACTAAAAATGATGAAATGGGAGTCATGGTGATGAAAAGGGAACACAGCACCGTTTGTACCCTGCCTGGCTCCTGAGAGAAGATGGTGGATTTCTACCTTCCTGCTTCTTTATTTACAATTGGCT
>JANHFP010002950.1:345792-358569 GCA_032468135.1 Calamaria suluensis | reverse complement strand
TGTATGTATGTATGTATGTTTGTATGTATGTATGTATGTATGTATGTATGTATGTATGTATGTATGTATGTATGTATGTATGTATTATTGTATGAAAATGTTGGGTACTGAACCATCATATAGCCACAGAGTCTTCTGTGTTCCCCTGGTATCTAGAAAGGAGACTTCTTCCTAAACCCCCTTACCTGAGATCCTGGTTGGTGGCTAGGCTAGAGATTAGAACTGAGTCCTTCAACATGCAAACTATTAGCTAAATAAAAAAAAAAACCTGCAGCTATTTCTGAATTGCTCATAGGCTTCATGAGTTACCATACTATGGTTGGACACTCCACTGGAAACCTGTTAAGAGTCCCCATTAAATGACAGGGCTTGTCTTGGCTGCAGGAAATATGCCATCCCCTTTGCACTCACATACTTCATTACTCCCAGCCCTTTGGATCAAAACGACTGCACTCAGACTGTGAAATTCTGCTCCTGAGTGGGTCAGGTTGTTAAAATGACTGCCAGGAGCAGCTGCATCTTGGCAACTATTGTCATCATCTGCTTGCAGCTGAAAGGGATTTCCTCCAGCCTGGCTGGCTGTGACGGTGGATGGTCTAGGATTGTTGACAACCCATTTCCTCTTGTATCTCCCTCTTAGAGGATGAGGTCCTGGTTTAAATTCCCACTTTGAACAGATGTCTCAGAATAACTCCCTGAGAAGGACTGATTGGGTGGATGCAATCAGTTTTGTTTCCTCTCCTCTGCAGTTTAATCTGTGTGGCTTGCAGATCTTCCCCACGGAATAGACCCAGCATAGCTGTAATTCACTGGATGTGGATACCAAACCGTTACCTAGCTATACATCTCTCTCTCTCTCTTTCTCTCTCCCCTGGGACTAACTGTGATCCTCTCCACTCTTCTCTTTCTCTCCACTAGAAATGGAAACATTACTGAAAATGAGCAGATGTCCACAAGATCCAGACCAATATTTCCTGTGTGCAAATGAGGTAGGGGCCATGCCTAGCATTCCTTAAACCAATATTTTTTTCCTCCTCATGTTCCCACTCACTTGAAACCAGGGCCAGTGACCAGGAGATGCTGGAGTGGAAGAGATCAGTCCTCAGAGGCCACCAGAAGTAGTGTCTGTTTCAGAATGCTGAGTGTTGTTCCTCCTGGTAGGGAGAAACTCAGATGTGGGTATGAGGTGGATTGAAATCCATGGCAGGTGTGGGTTTGTGAGGGCTTCTTTTCACTGGCTCCTATACATAGAGGTTGATGGGGCAGGTAAGTATTGAGGGACCAGGATGTGGGGGAAATGAGCTCTCTTGATTTCAGTGGAGAAATGCTCCACAGAGAAGCCAAAGGGAGAAATGGATGTTAGTTTTCTGAAAGCCATGGGCAGCCCTCGTAAACAGGCTGCTCAGTGTTGCACAGCAAGGTAAAAAGGTAAAGGTTTCCCTCGCATATATCTACTAGTCATTTCTGACTCTAGGGGGCAATGCTCATCTCCGTTACAAAGCCGAAGAGCGTGGAAGGGAGTAAAAAAGTGGGGAAATACACCTCTAATGAGACTTCCTAGAAGTAGGGGAGGGAGAGAGAACACCTGAAAACAAAATGTCTCCAGAGAACTGAGGCATTGTTGCTGGTAGAATAGCACTCCTGGGTTCTGATCTCAGTATGGCAAGACGTGTGCTTCGGGGGTGGGCTCCACTTACTTTTATTACTGGTTTGCAATGGGAGTGCGCACACGCGCAGACGCTTCTGCACATGTCACCAATGATGATGTTGGGGAGGGTGGGTGGAGCCTCCCACCAGTTTTACTACCAATTCTATAGAACCAGACAAAATCTGGAGCATCTGGTGATGACTGCAAAAAGTGCTTAAGAAGTGCTATATAAATGATAGCCAATCACTAAGCTATCACTCAGCTGAAGAAATGTATTCTCTACTATCAGGAGCAACAGCAAAATTTTGTTGCATTGAGTACTTCTGTGGAAGAATTCCAGATATATCTTAGAAGTAGCAGAGCAGTTGTGTGTGTGTCATTTGATTGGTACTTCAGATTTAGCAATGGAGTATTTGTTTTTCCGTGAAATACTACTCAGATTAGTCCCACTCCTAATATTTGGGGGGAATGTGTGACAAGTCAGACCCTTTGAATCAAAGTAGGTCTGTTCATCTGTGGAGCAATTTTTATTCTGGAGAAAAAAAGTAGGCAAAGCTTCAGTTTGAGGTCAGGAAAAAAGGGAAAGTTTAAGTGACAATATAAGATCAAAAGCAAAATGGCTTTTATTCACACCAGTCCCACTGACCTCTGTGGCTTTAGGTGGTGGATTTCAGCCCACAGTTCAATTTGGTGATCATGGCAAGCATCTTTTGGATACACTTGAAACGAGGTTAAATTATGGAAGAGAGATTAATATGATTCAAAGATCTATAAGAAAATCAATTTCAGAAGATATATAATCTAAGAAGAGGTTCCACTATATAAATGTATCCTACATTGTATCACCAAGAATAAAAAAACAACAAAAACTGACGCCCATGAGTGCATGATTTCATATATTTAATATCCTAGTATCTTGTTGACTGTGACTAATTTTGAAAAAAAAATCAATTTTAGACCTGGTTAGTCCTTGAAGAGGACACCACCATGAAAACCCAGGACTGTTGAAAGTTGAAAAAACATCCTGGAAGACATTTGCCTATCATAAATCAATACTGTTGCCACAAAAAGAGCATGAATATGTTGCATTGTCACCAAGAGCCAAAATAAATTGGAGGACTCTATTCTAGACTGTACAAGAAATCTGTACCAGCTTGTTCCATAAAGAAATGGAGCTCTTACTATAAAAGATCTGGCTCAAATTCTCAAGTTCTCTGTGTTGCATTGGTATATGTCTGTAAGGGCTCCAGATCATAACCACAATATCTCCTTTATAAAGAAGAAAAGGACAAGAGATGGATGGAAGGACAAATTTGAAACTACTCTACAATCTGATACTTGCTTAGAAGCAAATTTGATTGGACACAACATGACTTTAAGTAAAATTCAAAGGATTAAACTAAGTAAAACCTTTGGCCAGTTTGAAATATATTAAGTATAGTTAACTATGGCTGAACAAGTCTAACTTCAATTCTACAATTATTCTTATGTCTGGCTCATTGACTTCAATTGCAAGAAGCAAGGCATTGGGAACACACAGGCCCTGAAATGAAGTCTACCTGCAGGTTTCTGAGACACCAGATGTCTATGTTTAACTAGAGTACCATTCTGCAATTCAGTTAACATTGCCTTTCAAGCCAAATGAAAAGGGAACAATATTGTAAAAAAAACAAACAACCAACTTTCTTATTGCCAGGATAAAATATGTCTTGCAACTTTCACGGTTTTTGTAAGTTCAAATTCTATGTGAGTTGTGTGAGTTAACAGAGGTGTTTCATATTATCAAACACCATAGCAAATGCTCCAACTAAGTGAGGCCACATGCCTCTTTTCTGTGTCCATTTTTCCAGAAAGCAGCAGAATGGGACTTTGTATGAAAAAAAGCTCCTCCTTTGGTTTAATCCCCAAATCTCCAAGTATCCCTGCAGGCAAGTAAACCTCAATGGGAATTATAATGCCACAAGGTAACAGAAGAGTTGGGTCAGTGATAAAGCAGCAATGCCTTGCTCTGTAATTAGTTAGAGGCTAGTTGAATCAAAATGCAAAAATGTGATAGATGACTAGTTTTGCTGTGCCACTCACTATGAGAACCTGCCTTAAAAACCCTGAGGTCCAATTCAATCGGAAGAGTACCTGAAGGACTTATTAACATTTCGCCGGGAGCTAAAAACTTACCTCTTCCGTCTCGCTGGCTTGGGTTAAAATTTTAATTAAGAAATAGGGGTTTTAAATATTTAAGAATTTTAGGGAAATTTTAAATAGTATTTTAAATGTCGGGTTTTAGAGCCATAGTTGTATTTAATAGACATTTTAATTTTTATGAATATATGTTTTTATGATTGTGGCTGTACACCGCCCCGAGTCCGCGAGGAGAGGGGCGGTATAGAAATTTAATAAATTATTATTATTATTAAGTTTGTGTTCATCCCTTGAGTGCATTTGCTCACAACTGAATCGCTACCTTGCTTCTCGGTTCTTTTTAATGAAAGGAAGGGGGGGAGAACGAGGAAATCGCCGTAGGGCGCCCCCCTCACGTGAGATCTCTCTTGGGGCAACTGAGCGAACCCCTCCGCTCCGGCGGCCGTTGTGTCTCCCCGAGAACGCCACGACGCCAGGGGAAGAGCAGAGGCGGGCTTGAAAATGCGCCTTGAACTCGCCTTCGGTCTGTTTTCCAGGCAGGTCCGGCCCCGTTCCTTTTCCAGCCCCGCTTGCAGTGCCCAGCATCCTTGCAGCTCACGCAATGGACGTCGAAGGGCAATTCATGGCTGCACTTGCTGCGTCTGAATGTGACGCTCCAGCTTCTCCTTCACGCTTCTCGGGACCGGCTTCTCCTCGCATTCGTCTCCCCAGCAACCGCTTTTTGGGCACAATCCTCCCTTCCGCCGTGCCTTCCCCAAATGGCGACTTCCTTGGTTCCATCTCCTTCCCGCAACCCGAATCCCCCCCCCTCTAAAAGCACTCGGGGCATCGGAAGATAAGGGAAAGAAGGGCAATTGTGGGCCGGGGGGGGGAGGACTCTCCCGAGCATTAGGTCCTAACATTAACCATCCCCTGCGGGCCTTTCCTTCGCGAGGTGGAGGGTTCTAAAGAAGCTGGGAGGGGCGCGGTTACGCGATGGATTGTGCCCACGAACCAATGAGTGCGGGGTTCATAAAAGCTTCTGGCCCGGTAGGCGGGGGAGCACATAAAGGTTGAGGGGGCGAAGACCCAGCTGCCCGCCCCCCATGGACTAGCGCCTTGCCTGAGCCTAAAACAGGCCTCGAGAGGGCCTAGGAGGAAGAGCACCCGCCCATCCCCCTCCTCCCCCCTCATCGATATCTCCGGGTGTAAATAGTCAAGGGCGTTTAAAAGAGCATTGTGTGCTCCTTCGCTGGTCGGTCGCCTGCCTCAGTCCCTCCTCCGTTTTTTTACTCCATTCTTTTTCCTTTAATTTTTTTCCTTTAAAAATCCACCCAGATCTGTTTTTTCTCTTCTCCTTCCTCTCGCGTTTTTTCTCTTTCTTTTTGTTTCTTTATTTCCAGATATTTGTCACGCTTTCCTAAATCCCGCTTTGACGCCCGCAATTTCCCTTTCGCTTCGGTTCCTTCCTTCATTCCTTCCTCCCTTCATACCTCTCCTCCCTTCCCCCCCTCCCTCCCATTACCCCAAGAAGGGAATTGGTTTGGTCAAGAGCGGGTTTCTTTCCGTTACCGCGCAACCATTTTTATTCTCTTTCTTCCCCTCTGCACGGGTGGACCCCCCTTTTGTATGCGCCACTGTAGCTGGGGCGGGGGGTGTCCAGATCACCATCGATCGGTAAGGCAGAGCGACCCCTCCCGCACCGGCACCAATCCGTTCCGACCCGCCCCAATTGGGGAGGACGAAGAAGCCCGACTGTACGGCAGTCCACGTCCTCCGAGGAGCCGCCGCCGCCCGGCTGGACCCCGGCGCTCCCCCAGCATGGTTACTGTAGGTATTTCGCGTTTCCGTCATTCCTGTAGATGCCTTCGGTGAGGAGTAGATGGGGGTCCCACCCCACTAGGGGGCTCTTTAGCCTGGGAGGACGGGGGAAAGAGAGATATTGGGGGCGGCGAGGTGGGCTTTGAGAGGCACACCATAAATCCCCCCGATCCCCTACCTTTCATCCCCTAAGAAAGGCGCAGGTGTCCTTGGGGAATTCACACCCACACGAGTCGCGCTGCGTCGTGTGGGTTGGGAAGGGCGAGTGCGGATCCTGGTGGAATTGGTGGCTTGTGAACGCGAGCAGGAACGACCGCTTCCCTTCTAACGCGACGCGACTGGGTCGGCTAGTTGCAGACTTTTCTTTCCTTGCTGCGGGTGGGGAAGGATGGATGGTTATGCGGATAAAATAACCATCCATTCATTTCTCCACCCATCGTGGTCGAGGTCGCTCCGGAAGGCAAGAGAAAGGACACCACCCCCGCGCGAGCAGCAGGGCCCCCATTGACGCCTAATCAGGCAGCGTGAAATTCGGACTAGGGTGTGTCTCTCCTCCCGTCCTTGCGTGTTTTCAGGGGGAGGGGGAGGGAGAAAGAAAGACAGCCGAGGTCTTTGGGGAAGAGTCTCTTTGGGAGGGGTGCCCAAGGAGACCTTGCCACAGCCGGCTGCGCATTTCCGCAGACCTTCGAAGAGTCATTGTCCGCACATCCCCGGCGGGCAACCGCTTGTGCCTTGCGCACGTCGGGTTCCTGCAGGTGAGGCGCTTTCTTTGCGGGATCGGAGCGCCTCGACTTCCCTTGACAGAAAGGCGGCTGCCCGCGGGAGTGGGGGCTGGAGTGGGGTCTTTTCCAGTCTCACCGACGCGCATCTTCAGGCGTCAAGGCTCAGCTAACGGCCAACACCTTCGGCGCATTGGAGCGGGGGCGGGACTGGAAAGGGACTTGGAGTTGAGATACAGGGAGCGGGAAAGAGGCTGCCAGAAACGATCCCGTTGCAACGTGCCTCGGTCTAGAACCTGCATCTCTACGCCGCCGCCCCTACTCTTCCGTAGAAGAGATAGGAGTGGAGAAGGAGAAGTGCTTCCTCCCGACGCGTTGCATGTTGACGGTGTACTGGCAAATGCCAGCTCTCTTCCTATGTGAACCCCCCCCCGGCCGCCGTTTCTGCTTAGCGTAGATGGTCCCATTTCGTCAGCCCCACCCCAGAAGCTAGAGAGAGTCTGCCGACAGGAGCATTGCAACTGAACAATAGGAGCTGGCAGCAGCCTAGGGGAGAGGTCGAAGTGCTTCCTCCGCGCCCATTCGGCTTGCTCTAAACTACTGCAAATGCTCATCCCCTGGCTGTGAAGAGGAGGAATGAGGCGAAAGAAAGGACGGGAAGGAAGAAATGTGCAGATCTGAGATGGAGAAAACATGGTGTGATGTTGGCAGCCATGGAGGGCAATTGGCAAGATCTGAATGGCTTTGGGGGTGCAAGAGGGAAACCTGGCAGACTGGGTGGATGCAAAATGACCACATTTCTCCCTTTGCAAGAGGCAAGATGAACATTTCCAAGAAATCCTTGAGGCAAGAGAAACAGACCCTTTTGACACAAAGCCACATTGACCTTGTCACAATTGTTTTTCCCCCTTTCCTTGGCGCATTGTATACCCCACCCTTTGGAAATAGGGCTTGTTGAGAAAGGGGGGGGGTGTCTGGTGGAGGGTCTAATGGGGATGTGGGTTCTCTTTTCTGAAAGAGCTGCCTGCCTTATGCAAGAGAGGGAAGTAGAAATAAAAGCCAGAGGATCAGCAATGCAGCAGAGAGCTAGTGAGCCAGAGATGGAGAGGAAACTGGATTGTTCAAGTTTCAAGCAGAAGGATGGGGTGTGTTCTGGAGCAGGAGGACTGTGGGGTTTTTTGCAGGCAACATGGGGGGGAGTGCTTTTTGTTGTACTTTGATTTAGCAGAAGGGGGCAGGTAGGTTATTCCATTCATTATTGTAGGTCCCCACCTCTCTCACTGGCAGAGAAAACCCATATTTTTCTCTTTTACCACCCTCCATTAAGTTGTAAAGGGGTGAGAAACAATGGCTGAGTGATGCTGTATCAACACAGGAGGAGGCTATATTCTTCCAAAATGGGGCTGTTCTTCCAAGGTGTGACTTGAAATGGCCCTGTTGAACTGCTTGGATTTATGTTAGATCAATCAGAATAGAGCTGGAAGAGATCTTAGAGGTCATCTAGTCCAGTCCCCTGCAGGAGACCCTGTACCATTTCAGACAAGTTAAAATTCAGATGAAGTTGTGCAGGTCACATATAATGTGAGGTAGAAAAATTATAGATTCAATTTAGTCTATAAGATGCTGTATCTTTCTTTACCATTGTGACAGCAATACAATTACTTACCTGAAATTTAATCTAGACATCTTTACATAAGTAGGCTGATCTTCTAACAAGCTGGGAGAGTCCACTTTGCAAAAAGGTGATTGAGATTGGGTTGGGTTGAATTTGAATTCTGAACAGAGGCAATATATAGTCCATCCAAACAAAATAATTCTGCTTGGATTCTAACAGTAGCTTTGCTGAATGAAATGAGCTGACAAGTTTTACTCCCTGAGCTTGCTAGTGCTGTAATAAGAAACATGGATAACAGAGAACGGGTCATCCATACTGAACAGCATTTAAATGTTTTAAATAGACCCCAATACATTTTGTGGGAAGAAAGCCATGTTAATCTATGGTAGCCAAAAAACAGGAGGAAACTGGTAGCACTTATTCAGGCTAACAAATATTATTGAGAAGCATCAGTTTTATGACTCCATTTGATCTAATGAAGAGAGCAGCAGCTCACAATGCTTATGCCTATTTAATATAACTTATAAGTTTGAAAAGGTATTGCAGGTCACCTTTTAATATATGGTTCTTTGAATGGGAATGAAGGTTAATGTGTCTTTCTATCAATGTGTTTCCCTTCTCCCAGTTATATTTTTTTCCAGTCTGTCTCTTTAATCCTAGATCTTTTTCCCTTCTACATCTATCTTCCAATATCTCACCTAGACAATTTTTTTGGCAAATACCACTTGGTTTTACAATGAGACTGTCAGACAAGTTTTGCACCATTCAGGGTGGGAAACAGCATGAAAATGAGGGGGAAATGTTTTGGTAGGCATCTGACACAGGAGGCAGCTAGGATCTTCTAGTAAAAACTACTGGGTTCAGCAGTATCCTATTTTAGCTTCCAGGGTATGTGTGCATTAGTTACAGGGAGGATATTTTTAGTGGGTTTGAGCAGGAAGTTGCAAGCTTAGCCCTCAGCTTTAAAATGAGCTTGGTAACAGGAAATTGGACCTTTGGGGTTCTATCTATTCTTCAAGACAAAAGGGATGGGAAGTAGGACTCCTGGGTCTCATTTGTTAATATGCACAGCTTGGGGTGGGTGGGACCAAACAGCTGTCAAGCTTTACCAATAGGTGTGGCTGAGGCCTGGAGCCTCTCCCTGGAGGGAAGAATAATATTCTTACTCGTCTAATTTCTAACAGCAATGCTACTTCTTCCCCTAGAATGATCTAAAGATGATCAAAAAATAATCAATAACTTATCATTGCTAAAAATGTGTCTGTCAACAAGGACTTAAAGGGTGTGACCTCTGTTACTTAAAGAGTCTGATTTCTTTTTCTGGTGCAATACCTTTAATCTTTTTTCAAGAGGACATTCTCTAAAGATTATTAGTCTTCAAAACTAATGGCAACCCCTAGCAAACTTTCATTTGAGCATCCAGAGCATTACTCTGTCTCCCAATTTGAGCATCCAGAGCATTACTCTGTCTCCCAAATTTTGTTCAAATTGAAATCGAAATAGTTCATTAAAATGGTTGTGACTTCAGTGCCAGCTGCTGAATTCCCCTTATTTTTTCACCTCTTCTGCACTATCTGGTTTTACAAAAACAAAACAAAACCCACGAAGGAGCAGAAAGCTTTCACATTTTCTGCTATTTGGAAAACTTATCGCTTGGACCGCCTCCTGGTGTTTCTCATATCTTTGGATAGCATGGTGGGTGGTATATAAATTTAATAAAGAAAACAATGCTTTCCATGCAACCTGCAAAGCACATGTTGTTTACACAACCCTGTCCCCAGTTCATACTGAAGCAGCTTACTGAGCAGCATACTGTAGGAAACCTTGAGTGCAGACACTTGTACAAAATAATGAATGAATGATAATCCTGCAAGTAAAATAACAAAAAGTGCTGGGGGGGGAGACTTTGCTCATTGTGAGCAAAGTGAAACTGGACTGCAATCCTTGTAAGTCCTTAGTTGAAGATGCAATTAAGCTAGTGCACAGGCATAGGACTGCATTGTGAATTTTTTTTATTTTTTTTTATTTTTTTATTTGTCAATTACATATTAGATAATATATGTAAGCATAAGCATGAATTGATTACATAAAAAAAAATACAATTAAAGGGAACATTAGGATAGGGACAGTAGGCACACTTGTGCTTTTATATAGTACTTTATGAGTAATTTGGCCTCTCTTAGTATTCTGAAAAGTGCTTTCCAAAAATGACTGTTTTTACTTGTTCTGGTATAAGTCAGTTTCCAGCTTCTGACATATTCTCTTGGGAGGTGGGGTGGCCTCTGTGGAGCAGAAAAGACACAACAGAACCACATGGTATTTGTTGAGGTCAGCTCAAGGATAAAACTGAAGAATGCTTCTTGGGGCACATTATGATAATCTCTGCTTGTAGTACATTTAATTTAGAATGATAGTTGCGCATCTTTGAGTTTTCTCCATTAAAGTGTATGCTATTTTCCACCATTGGTTTCTTATGGATATATATTTCTGCCTATTGATTGTACTCCTTTAGTCTTCTGATAAGCTGTCCCACCCAAAATTGGTATTTCCACATTTCAAATCATTCCTCTTCCCGGTCAATTACAGCTTTTAGCATCTATACTGAGACAAATGGAGTGATTTATTTTGAATTGATATGCCGATGTGCAACTCGTAAATTGTATCATTTTGGTGGTTTCCCACATCCATTCAGAAATATCTAGATACATTACATTGGAGAAAAGGTAACTCTTACCTCTATGCTTTCTTTAATCTAGTTGGAAATTTTGAAGATGTTAGAGAAAACTGTCATTGAGAAGGAAAATAGAAACTAAATTTCTAGAAAATAAATGACCTGACTTGGAACTAGTCCTGTTAGTTCTTGCTAGGGCTTTCTAGCTGTTTTTTGTTGCTCCATGGTGTGATTGTACATCTTTCGCATTCTTTCCAGCTGACCTTTTAGGGCAGGATGAGCAACCTGCAGTTCCTTTGGAATCCTTCTTGCTACAATGGCTGAAAATGGTGATGGCCCATTTTTTTGCTGTCATCAGAGAAATAAATGAAAACTGTAGCCTAAGCCTTAAACAAACATGTCACTATTAAAAAAGAAAGAAAACCTAAGTCCTACCCATAGGTACAACATGAATCCACCCCCTCAGTTTTCTCCAAAATAATAAATGCAGCAACTGGTTACAAAAAAATCCCTTATTTAGAAGAATGAGTTTTGGTGGATGATTTGGGGGTGATTGATTGCACAGATGATGAATCTTGGCGGCAGCAGTTTTTGGTGATTACTTGTTATTCCAGATATTAGACTATGGCTGCAAGGAAGTCAGTAGCCTGTATAATAGGGTCTAGTATACGCCGATCTACAACAAAAGGAAAGATGCAGATATTTTTTATATTGAATGATATTTATATTTATTTATAAGTGGCATAGTTGAAACTGCATTTGTAAAAGGAAGATTCAGTCAAAACTAAATGTTGTTTACATTCATATTTTAACTTTACATAAAGTCTTGATCTAATTATATTCTCAAAGGTGATGTGTGATTATTTCCTTTGTATGTAATACTATTTCTTTTGTGATACTATTTATGTCAGTGACGGCGAACCTATGGCACGGGTGCCACAGGTGGCACGTGGAGCCATATTGATGGGCACACGAGCTTTGCCCTAGTTCAGCTCTGATGCATATGTGGGCACTAGCCAGCTAATTTTTGGATCTTCCAGGCCCACCAGAAGTTGGGAAAGTGACTGTTTCCAGCCTCTGGAGGGCATAGGGGTGTGGGGAAGGCCCCTTTTTCACTCTCCCCAGGCTCCAGAGCCTTTCTAGGGAGGATGGGGTGAATTGAATTATGGGCGTGGGCACGCAGATGCACAACACCCACCCCCCCACTTTTGGCATGCAATGGCAAAAAGGTTAGTCATCACTGCTATATGATGTAAGAAGAAATATGAACGTGAAAGAAATTTAATGTGAAAACCCAAGGAAAGTGGAGTAAATCATTTTGGTTCATTGAAAAAACTAGAGGAAGTTAGTGAATTTGTATACCACAGATGAATGTTGACTAAAGAAAGGGAGCTGTTTCTAGGGCAGCCCTGCAGACCAGATCTAAGCACCTTGCAGGCTGCATTCAGTCCCCAGGCCTTGAGTTTGACACTCCTGATCTAGAATGAACATGTGTTGAATTAACATGGACTGAATGGGCTACTTCGGAAGTGCATTGTGGTCTGGTATAGAAAGAGGAAGAAGAAGGATTAAATGACAAATCTGTGGAGAAAGGGTGAATGACTTTATAGGTCCAAAATGTGGGTGGATGGAGATGGTGAGATTGTGAAAAGGAGAATGGTAAGTAAGAAGTTTAAAGAACAAAGGCAATATATGAAGTGGTATACAGACATTGTGAAAATAAAGCTAGTTTGCAAATATAGAAGGGACATGAAAAGATACAATGAACAGTGTTGATATAAGCTAGTGCTAAGTATGTTTCCTTTTCTAATCTCATGCTTTAATTTATTACCATACTTCTCTTACTTCTTTCTCTTCTGTGTATAATGTTGCTTATAGAAAACAGTGCAGTCGGGGGGATACATGATCATAACTATGCTATTCAAAATACTGGCTTACTGTATCTTTTGACAACACTAAGGTCAAAACTGGCAATTTTGTATAGGTGCTTTGGTTAATTATTCTTAGGCTTTAGTCTCCCAGACATTCCAGCCAAAGTTTAAAACTTTGGCTTGCTTGCAAGATGGAACTATTTTAAAATACAGTACCGGAATTTAATGTTAAGCAGTTTTTTCCTACATTGTCACGACATCAATCATCGTTACTGGGTTCTGCCGTGCTGAACCAATCAGGACCGGGCATGCAA
>JANHFP010002950.1:331743-342554 GCA_032468135.1 Calamaria suluensis | reverse complement strand
GACAAAGGGGGAAGGGAGGGGGGAGGGGGGGAGAAAATTCAAATTATTATAAATATTATATGATGAAAGAGATAATCTTTTGTAAGATGTATTTTACAATAAATTTTTTTTTATAAAATAAAAAAAGAATGCTTGGTGCTCTGCAAAAGAAGTGTTTATTTGTTTAGTTGGGAGTAAGAGATGAGTGAAATAGGCAATGTGGTATAAGGCATGGTGAAATCCATGTTTTTACTACCAGTTCTGTGGGCATGGCTTGGTGGGTGTTGCTTGGTGGGCATGGCAGGGGAAGGATATTGCAAAATCCCAATCCCCCCCCACACTCCTGGGGGAAGGATATTGCAAAATTTCCATCCCCACCCCACTTTGGGGCCAGCCAGAGGTGGTATTTGCCAGTTCTCCAAACTACTCAGAATTTTTGCTACCAGTTCTCTGAACTGCTCAAAATTTCTGCTACCAGTTCTCCAGAACCTGTCAGAACCTGCTGCATTTCACCTCTGGCAAAATGGGAACATCAAGATATTTAAGTCATTTTGAAGATTGTACCATCTGGATATCCTGTTTGGTTGTCATTAGGAGTCTTAGGTATTACAATATTATTTATTGTGGTTATATCATGCATGAGGAATCACATATTTTTATGAATGTGCTTTATGCTACATTATAAAATGTAACCATTTTATAATGTAACCATTTTATAATGTAGCATACATTATTATTTTACAAAGCAGCACAGTTGCTTGTCCCTGCACATTGGTATACCCAAGTAATACCTCTACCCTGGCAGCAGCATACTGATCATTGTGCATTTAAGCATAATTCAGAGTGGTGATTTTTATCTATAAATGGTGCAGGGTTCAGATACTTGTGAGACTGTCTATCTCCTATTCCATCTATCTGACCAGCAAGATCTGACATCATTGGCATTTGGGTCCTGTTACTTAGTCAGTGTAAGTTGGGCAGGATTTAGGAGGCTGTTTCCTGTTCCTATTGCTGTTTGACCTCTTTGTCTCAGCATCCACCTGAGATTCAATTAGCCTAACTCATCTGTATCTCTTAGAAGGCATTGAAGACTCATTCTGCCTCCCCCATCCCCTTAGGCATTGAGTCTGGGAGTGATATGACCTATTGGTCATATTGGACAAATTTCCTTTCAGCACTCAAGTGCTCGTATTTATGTTTGTTTGTTTATTTATTTCCTGTTTATTATGTTTTCTCTGGTGGCACAGTGCAGTATTTCAGGCAAACTCTGCCCACAACCTGGAGTTCAATCCTGACAGAACTCAAGATTGACTCAGCCTTCCATCCTTCCAAGATCAGCAAAATGAGGAGCCAGATTGTTGGGGCAACATACTGACATTGTAAATCTTCCAGAGAGTGCTGTAAAGCACTATGGAGCAGTATGTAAGCCTAAGTGCTATTGCTATTTTGTTTTATTATGTGGTTTTTACTGATTCATTGTTATTGATCATATATGTACACCTGAATTGTGTGTTCAGTAGGGTGGCTATAGAAATAAGAGTCAATAAATATATAATACATAAACACAATAACAAAGAAAACCTTGCATTCCTTCTCAATCTAGCCTTATGGCACAGTCCTCCAGGATCTGAAATAGTGTACATTTTCTTCTCCTCCTCCTCTCCTCTGTCCCCTCTGCAGTTGCCCCTTCTGAAGAGGAGCAAGCTGTGTGTGTCATTGTTGGTGTGGGCGTGTCAGATGCATGTAAGAATAGCAACTTTCAGTGGCTGGCAGTCCTTGGGCCTGCTGTTGCCTGGGTATTCAATGCTTCATTGTCCTGAAGGGATGGCTAGGCAGGCATTGTTTAGTGTACTGTGCTTGTCTCCATTTGGGGAGAGGGAAGGAAATAAAGGTGACAGTAGAGTGATGGCTGGCGCTCTGTAGTTTCATACATGTTGTTAAACCTTTATATTTTATGTCTCACGAAATATTTTATTTGTTATTTATCATATTCTCATTTCTGCTCCAGAGGTGAAATCACATTCAAGATTTCCAGAGTTTTGCAAAAGGATAGGCAAGGCAGGGAATGTTGATGCTTGGGCTGTAGGACATCTTTCTGCTTTCCTGGAAGGAGAATGCTGTCAAACCATTGCTTGTATGGAGTGGGGGAGGATATGCAGGTACTGCTTGGAACTGGATTTCTTCCCTTTGTAAAATGTCAGGAGATGGGTTCTACTGCGTTAACCAATGGAGAATGTTATCAATAATTTATAATTTATTATTTATTAATATAATTTATATACCGCCCTTCTCCCAATGGCTGGGACTCGGGGCGGTGTACAACAATAAAAACCCAATCAAACTGACACCTAGCTAGGCCAGGCTATATAATAACTTCAAATTCAGGCTGATAAAGATGATATATGATAAATCTGTTCTTTTCCTTTCTTTTTTCAGTGACTGAACAAGTAGGGCACATGCCAGAGTCACATTTAGCAAGTGACTGGGTACATCTGTCTCTGTATGACACAGTGGGAGGAAAAGAGAATGCAGTGCCTAAGCCTCTGCATTCTCTCCCTTGCAGGCATGTGATCTTGGCTTTGCAGAGCCGTCTGAGGATGGCAGAGCTGATATAAACAGTGAACAAGCCAGATGAAGCACAAATTCTTGTCATCCAGAACAAGGGTGGATAAAGTGACTATTTTTGCCATAGTAGAAGACAGAGTAGAGAGTAGTTCTGCAACACTTGTTTAGTATAAAAACAATCACTTCACCATAGTGATCTCATTTTGTGGAAGTCCCATCTCATCCCTTTTTTCTTTTATTATTATTTATTATTTTTTATTCATTTAGTTCATTGGACATTCATCCAGATGTTCAGACTAGATTTGGCATTTTTGTCTACCTAAGGACATGGGCTAGGCAGATGTAGATCTTTGATGGTACTAGATATATCGTCCGTAGGATGTAAGCTGTTCTGAGTAAAGTCGCCTTTTGCTATTGCCTGGCAGTGAATTTGTCAATACCGATGGTGTTCAAGTGGTGTTCCAAGTGTTTATTTTATAATTTATTCATATCATTATTACTATTCTACCCTGGTTTTCCAAAATAAGACTGGGTCTTATATTATTTTTTGCTCCAAAAGACGCATTAGGGCTTGTTTTCTGGTTAGGTCTTATTTTGGGGAAAATGCAATACTAAATGCATCTGTCTGGCTGATGATCTTAACTGGGACTTATTTTTTGGGTGGGGCTTACATTACAAGCATCCTGAAAAATCATTCTAGAGCTTACTTTCTGGTTGGGTCTTCTTTTTGGAAAAACACAGTATTATCATTTATTATTTATTATTGGAACAGAATGTTTGGAGACTTGCATTTCCAAGGACATATTTCTGGTAATCCAACTACTGTCTCATAGATACAAGGATTTTCATTCACAGTTGCAAAGATTTTGTGGGCCTTCTCTTTTGTCTTTCAGAAATTGGCAGCACTTTGGATTTCCAGTAATGCATCTCCAATTTTAGATTCTGATGATGATAACATCATGTTGTGGCTAAATGAGTGGACTAGGAAGTTCTCGATTTAGATCTCACTTCAACCAAAAATGCAATGAAAACCAAGGGAGAACCTATGTACATGTGTACACCCCTTCTGTCTAACAGTATAGCCTTCTGGGGTCCATTCATTGATCATGCTAGAATGTGATGAAAAGTTAAATTAATGAAGGCATCAAAATGCCTACAGAGCATCTCAGTAATATACCTGTTGATCATGTTACCCAGCTGAAGTGTTATTGATCTGAACGGGGAGGGGCTTATGGTATTGCCTTTGTGTACTTAATTGACAACATATTATCAACACTCTGCTATCAGACATGATGCCTAAGTACTGTGGGCTCTACAACCTCAGCATTCCTAAAAAGTGTCAGATTGTGGAAGGTGGCATAAAATTACCCAGGTTGGGACTAGCTGACAACAAAATCTTGCAGCTATTTTTTTCCTGAGCTCCAACTATACTGGAAAAGGAATCTTGCAGCAATTGCAGATTTGGAAGGTACTTCAGTCTTCAGTTTGAGCACACAGTGTAGGAAAAGGGTCATCTAGAAATCTCCAAATGTGGTACTGGAAGACAGTTTTTAACCCTCCATCTCCCATTTCTATTCTCACTCCCTGGGTATTTGGAGTAGCACAATCCTATACTTAAACCCCACAGCTTTTAATTGATTCTGATGTTATGCATGACATATTCAATTCATTTTAAGAGTTCATAGTTCTTGGAAGTTACTAAATATTAGATGTAATTTTTTAAAGAACAAATCTTTTTATTTTTATGAAAGGTAACGTTTAATATAATTCAAACACCAACAAAATAAGGACCAAATAAATGGAACATAAACAAATGGATAATCTTTTTCTTTTAGTTTACAGACTAAACAGTTTTGAATTTCTGATGATTATTTGCTAAATAACTATGTTTTTGTTAACTACTTTAGACACAGCTTTTTCTGGAACTTTGGGCATTATTAATAAATAATATTAATAGTTGCTTTTGGGTTCGTGCTGTGGATGGTCACACTTCGGGGTAGCTCCATACCGGGCCTAATCTGCCTTTTGATGGGCTCTTAGGAGCACAGGCAGTCCTGGAGGGACTGCCTGCCTGAGGAGCATCTGTCAGTACCCCTGAGGCTTTTGTTTTGGGGGTCGCTGATGCAGCCCTAGGAGCAGAAGCGGTGGCAACTGTCTGCTGCACCATCATTTCCATCCGTATGGTCAGCGGGAGAGAATTAAAAGTGATGAGGATGCAGCCGGAGGCTCGAGGTGAGGATTTGTTCTTGCTGAAGTGAAGCCAGGGAGCTTCTCTGTTACTCAAAATGGTCTCCTTTGCTTTAATAAAGAAAAAAAATCAGAGGGGTTTTTCCATCTCCGGAACCTGGCGGCGGTAAGAGTGATCCCTCTTTCAGAGGTTGCTAAAGAGAAGGAAGAAGTTATCAACAATGGATGCTTTCACCAGAGCCAGGCAACTTGGCTTACAGTTTTAAAAATTGGATATTGGAATTTGGAAAACTTCATTCTTGGCTGAGTGGGTGGTGCTTGCTCCCCCCTCTTTGAAAGGGGGTGAAGATGGCTGACATCCAGCTTCTTTATTTTGGAAAGATATTGCATTATGTCACTTCCCTTTGAGAGCTCTGGGTGAAAGAATGTTTCCGGTGCAACAGTTTACTTGATTTTTATTTTTTTTTGCATATAAAGACCTTGGATTACAATTGAAATTGCTTGTCCTGGAAATTTGCAAAGATTGTTTCTGTGCTTGGAGGTCCCCTCTGGATGCCGTCTGCTGCCTCGTTTTAGAGTGGATTTACTGACTGGTTACAATATTGAATCTTTTATCTGTGACTCTGTCTGTGACTGCTCTTGGTTTCCAATTTGACTGGAGACTATTAAAATTGAAATTTTGCTGTTTCGCTGTGAAAGAGAAGAACATTAAAAAAATGCCTAGAGGCCAAAAAGCTCAATTTTTCTTTTCCTTTTTTCTTGAACAAAAAGTTTTATTTTTTTCATAAACATAAAGCATACATCTTACACATTTTTCCCCATACAGAGAATATACCCCATCTCAAAAGATCCAATTTTTAATTTTTATATCTTACCAATTAATATCCCTCCCCCGCCCCTTTCCCCTCCCCCCGACTTCGCAGAGCAAATATATCCCTAAAAATACCTTGCAAAATTACTAAAAAGTAAATAAAATAGTTAATCAATAACTTTACCTATCTATTATAAACTCACTTTTTCTTAATAATACTTATTCTAAATAAACATTATGTATCATTCATATCCTAATTGCAAACTTTTAGATTGATATTTGTTCTGTATATAAACAATCCATCTCTTCCATTCCAATATATATGTCTCATTTGAATGGTCCTTCAAATATGCAGATATTTTTGCCATCTTGGCTAAGTTTGATACTTTTAATGTCCATTCTTCAATTGTCAGCAAGTCTTGTTTTTTCCAGCATTGTGCCACCAAACGTCTCGCTGCTGTTATCAAATTTAACAACAATTTCGTTTCTGTGTTATTGCAATCCGTAATTATTCCTAACAAAAATAACTGTGGAGTAAATTTTATCCTTTTCTTAAATATATTTTGCATAACCCACCTTATTTTAATCCAAAATGCTTTAATTTTTTTACAAGTCCACCATAATATGTAGCATCTTCACATTCACATCTCCAATATTTTGATTCTATATTTGGATACATACTCCTCCAATGTCCGCGGCGCTGCCAGAAGCCGCCAGGAAAAGAAAAGAAAAAAATGTTTAAGATGTATGTTTTATGTTTTTTGGAAAATAAAACTTTTGACGAGATGTTGCAACCATCGTAAATTCATGCTGATTGCCAAGTGCCCAGATTTTGATCATGTGATCATAGGGATGCTGGGATTGTCTTAAGTGAGAGAAGTGGTTGTAAGTCACTTGTAAGCAAAGCAAAGCAGGCTTGAGACCTCCCAGCATCTCAGTGCAAAACTTTACTGAGTGTGTCATTTTGGCACTGTTGAAGGCAAAACCAGCTCTACCCAATTCCCTACAAACCCGCATAGTTCAATACAAATTTTCCCCCTTCCCTCCATAGTGCAGTTCACATTCTCCAATTGAGTGCTGTTGTCTTGTTATGAGGAAGCATCTCTGGCTTTGACTAACTCCTGCAGATGTGTCCTTGGGTCTCACACCTCTCTTCCTCAAAGTCACATGGAGTTCACATTCCACCCTCCCCTCCCCTTGGTCTGTTGGCAGCAGAGAAGCGATAATAGTTGCAGCAGCATAAAGCTAAAGGAATGGTTGTAAGTCGTGCACCATGGTATCTGTAGTTAAGAAACCTCTTCATGCTGGGAATTGGATCTGAAAAGAACCAACTCAGCACACCGGGCAGAAATGCTGTACCACAATGAGTATATGAAGAACTCGCTTCTGTTCTTTTATAGGGGAACAGCAATTGTTTGAACCGCTAATGCTGCACATTTCCTCCTTCAGCTCAACCCAAGTCTGTTTGGGCCAGTCAACCTGGTTATGCCAGACAACATCAATCTACACAACCCCTTTGCAAACCGGGGGGGGGGGGAATGAATGCCCTCCAGATTTCTTATTACTCAGAAGTTTGCTCTATGCATGACAGTCTTTTAAATGCAAACCGTGAGACTTTCCTGGAGACCAACCAGTTGGAGGAAGCAATACAGAAACCAGCAGAATATTTATAATATCAAGGACCTTGAAAACTTGCTGCTAGAAAAAAAATATCAGTGTCTCCGTCTGCTTTTAGCCCTTGGAGCCCTGAAGCAGAAATTCTGATTTTTGTTATGGGATGGGGAGAGCTATTTACTTTAGTGGACAGAAGACCAGTAGCCTGGGCAGGTAGTCCTCAACATATAACAACAATTTCCATTGCTCAGTTATAAAGTTGTTTACTCTTCTGCTCACAACAAAATACCTTATGCCACTAGATTTGAAATTCTGGGCTTCGAAAATTTAGAACTACGCTGCCTTCAGTACATCCTAACCGTAGCTCATAAAATCATCTTCTACAATGTCCTACTTGTCAAGGACTACTTCAGCTTCAACCACAACAATACAAGATCACACAATAGATACAAATTTAAAGTGAACCGCTCCAAACTTGATTACAGAAAATATGACTTCAGCAACAGAGGCGTCAATGCCTGGAATGCACTACCTGACTCTGTGGTCTCATCCCCCAAACCCCCCAAAATTTAACCCTAAGACTGTCTACTGTTGACCTCACCCCATTCCTAAGAGGTTTGTAAGGGGCGTGCATAAAAGCACCAGCGTGCCTACTGTCCCTATCCTAATGTTCTCTTTAATTAATTTGTACTTAGTAATTGTGGTAGCTCGGTTGTCTTTTTTTCATGTAGCATAAGTGTTTTGCTAATATTTGAAACGGCATGAAAATAGGCTATTTTTTTAGAATTTTGTGACAAAATTGCAGAGAATGGACATCTTGGAAAAACCAAAAAAAACTCCAAATAAGGAAGTTCTGGGATAAGATACAAAATTGGATCACTGAAATTGCGGGTTACAATATTAAAAAGACTCCTGAAGCATTCTTGTTGGGGATTCCTGAAGGCAGGCTAGGGAAAAATATACAGTACTTAATCACACACATTCTAGCAGCAACAAGATTACAAATAGCACAAAATTGGAAACTTCCGACCCTTCCATCAAACGTACAGATAACACAAAAAATATACCAAACAGCAGAAGGGGACAGGTTAACAATGAAACTAAAAGATAAGCAGGACACGGAGTATTACAAAGTCTGGGAGAAGTGGTACGAGTGGATAAAATCAAAGCAGGTAGTATAGATGTAGAACAGAGAGTTGGAAATTTGAGAAATTATATTTAAATATACTACGATATTACAGTTGTAGAATTAAAATACATTAACAAGCCATTATTATTATAAAATGTTATGTAAAGTGTACGTGAAAGTAAGTTGTAATGTTATTTATGTTTTATGTATTATGTCTCATGTTGAAACACAATAAGATAATTGAATACTAGATGAACGATTGGATAAACATGAGGTTTTTAATCTGTAAAAAATGTAATAAAGATTTTTTTTTTAAAAAAAGAAACATGTTTTACAGCCTTTCTTCTTTCACAGCTGTTAAGTGAATCACTGCAGTGCTTAAGTGGGTAACACGGTTGTTAAGTGAATCTGGATTTCCCCCATTGACTTTGCTTGCCAGGAGGTCGCAAAAGGGGATCAAATGACCCAGGAATACGTATCATGCAATTGTCGTAAATATGAGTCAGTAGTAGCCAAGCACCTGATTTTTGATCTTCTGAGCATGGGGACACTGCAATGGTCATAAGGGTGAAAACTGGTCATAAGTCACTTTTTTCAGTGCTGTTGTACAGTGGTGAAATCCACTTACCTTCGCTACCAGTTCGAGAATGGGAACTTGTTAATGCATTGGAGAGTGCATCATAGTTTGTTTGTATGCCTTTAAGATAGAAGTAAATGTAACCTGTAATTATGATAATTATAGGGGAGAGATGTTTATAAGCATAGAAGTAGTCTGTGTTACTTGGGGCTGGCTTTGAATGACAGACGTCTTTCGTGACCTGTTAGGCTTATGTCAGCCCCATATGGATAGCCACACCCCTGGCTATGCCACCTTGTCTTTCTGACGTCTCGCCATTACAGTACGTATGTTTTGTACTATGCTTGCATTAAGACTTGTGTGGGTTTTTTAATGTAACTAAGGTTTGTCTATGTACATGATGTAAGATACTCTGTATTTCTATGTCTTATCACTGTCTGTGTTTAATACATATTTATAGTTTTGTCCAAAGCTGTGTCGTGTCTTTACTTAAGTCACTCTACTTGGGTACAGAGATTTGCAACTTCATGCTCTGTTTTAGCTACCTTTTGCCAGAGGTTTGAAAACTCACATGCTGCGTAGCAACTCCAATTGGGGTTGCATTATCTCAACATTAACAGAAGACATGTGTCTCTTCTGTGCATGTGCAGAGGGTAAAAAAAGGGATGTAATGGCATCCTGGCAGAGCCTCCTGCCACTGGCACTACCGGTTCATGAGAGCCGGATAGATCCGGCCAGATTTCACCGCTGCTGTTGTAACTTCCAATGGTCACTACATGAGCTGTTGTAACTCAATGGCAGCCTGTATTAAGTGTTGATGCCTGCTCAGGAATCAGCTGCACCAGGTTCAGTTTAACCTTCAGACTTGTTTTCCAAAATTTTACTTATCAAAATCTTTTTTTTCTCCAGAGCTGCATTTGTTAAATTGAAGAGTTGTTGAGCAAATCAGTTGTAAAACATAGCTTTATGTCTCCAGGTGGCATGGAGCAATAACTGTGCTATGCACAGTAAATATTTATGCCAGGAGTTAATGAAAAAGGTATTTTCCATGTCATCAGTCATATTTACATGCATGGATTAAGGGTTGGTGGGACTGGGTTGGATGGAAAGGGAGTGGGTTATTTTTTAAAAAACATAACTTTTCAGTAACCTTTTTCCAAACTTTGATTTAATCATTTCTGCAACTGGATTTTTGCTAATGTAGCCTTGCTGTTCTAAAGCTCTTATACGGTACATTTCATTTTCTTTCACGCAAACAGAAGTGCCTTTAAAATTAATTACGCACTCTTTATTTAAGGCAAATATATCCTTTTTTTTAACAAAAATTAGAAAATTCTAGCTGTAGAAATGGGGAAGTAAGATAAGAACACAAAGAAAAGGAGAAGCAAAATGCAAGACAACACAAAAGGCTTCTATTGCTTTGCAAATAACATCACTGTGGACAGTGCAATCAAAACATGATTTTAAAAAAAACTAACTCAAGACTAATCCACATGAAATGAGTGACTTTTTCCAATTGTTGACCCAGTTGGCTTTCGTGACAATTTTTAAAAAATGCTCCCGTAATCCATTCAAAGCGTGGAATTATAGACGTTTATCAATGTTTATTCCATGCTTTCTGTTTTCAGTTAGTCCTCTACTTAAGGCCATTCATTTAGCCAATGTTCAAAGTTAGGATGGCACTGAAAATGGTCTTCATACTTATTACCATTGCAGCATCTCTGTCGTCATATAATCAGAATTTAGATGCTTTGTAGCTGGTGTGTACTTATGATAGTTGCAGTGTCCCAGGATCATCATTTGTTCCTGTCATGCCTTCTGCCATCATTTGTTACTGTCATGCCTTCCTCAGACTCTGACTCTGACTCTGAGGGGTTAATGGACTCCGGAGAGGCTGAGGTCACTGAACAGTTGACTCCCCCATGTGTGAGTGAGGACGACGAAGAGGC
>JANHFP010002950.1:283263-298691 GCA_032468135.1 Calamaria suluensis | reverse complement strand
ATTCTGCATCTGGAACAAAGTTGAGCCAGCTTGGCATGATCCAGAAAGGGGTTTGTACACTGTGTAAATAAATAAACCACAGTGGCTATGTTTGCCCAGCCTTATAAGCCACATTCTGGACCTAGAACAAAATTGATTCAGCTGGGTATAGAAATGGTTTGCACACTGTCCAAAACTATAGTTTATTGAATAACTCACTGTTATGTTTACCCAGCCGTACAAGCCACAGACAAGGAAACTGTATTTAGACTTGGCAGAATGTGTAAATCCTCGTAGAGATGATTTGTCTGAATTAATCCATTAATTCAAGTTATTCAAGGACTTTTTAGTGAAAACTATGTTGCTGTAGGTAGTTGGGGCAGGGAGAGAGTGTGGTAGAGGGAAGACAGGACAGAAATGTGTGGTGGGCTGTCCCCTGCCACTGTCATAAGGTTTCCTAAATCTCCATCTGGTTTTGGAACTTACATTGCAATTATACTTTGTTACCTTGAAGTTACCTCAAATAAGTTATGGAAACTAAGATCTTCATTTTGCAAACAATACACCAGATTCCAGTTTCCCTTGGAAAAATGATGGTTACAGTTCATTATTATTACAAACCCTTTCATAATATGTTAGCGTGTTTATTTAGCTCTCAGAAGCCCAGTGGATAAATCAAATATTTCTTTCATCTTGCAAGCAAAACTAACCCTTAAGGAGAGCCCAAGATAGGGTGAAATATATATGAAGAATGTGAATTCAAGTGTTAGTTTCTCGATTTGCCTTGGCAAATAATAGAATTATGGAAATAGGATCATACAATTTGTGCCAGCTTCCTGGCATAGATAAAATCTTAAGAGAAACTGGCTCTCTGATGTGTTCCCTTTTGAGCTAAGAATGCTAGATGAAAGTGGGCACTGCTTCCTTTTGCTGGGGGTTGTCACCACTGTCCCTAACCTCTCTGTAATACATTGAACTTATGCTGGCAGAATGCCAGCCTTACACCCAAAGTAGTCCTCTCTCCTTGATCTCCAGGTTCTCTCCTATCACGATCGACAGCATGACCAGTCTGGCAGGAGTCAATTTGACCGGGGCCTCCAGTGCTGGCTGGTGCATCTTTGTGTACAACCTCTCTCCAGAGGCAGATGAGAGCGTCCTCTGGCAGCTCTTTGGGCCCTTTGGAGCTGTCACCAACGTCAAAGTAATCCGCGACTTCACCACCAACAAGTGCAAAGGCTTTGGCTTTGTCACCATGACCAACTATGATGAAGCCGCCATGGCCATTGCCAGCCTCAATGGCTATCGACTGGGTGACCGAATCCTCCAGGTTTCCTTCAAGACCAGTAAGCAACATAAGGCATGAGTGAGCAAATGAGCCAGAGATGGGGGGGGGGGGAGCAACAGTGTGCTGGAAACAGCTCTCTTCCCCAACTCGCCACAAGAACAGAAATGTTCATTGACTCAATGTTGCAGAATATTCAACCACCAGACACCGTGATCTTTGGGAAGCAGGAGACTCCTCCCCCTCCTTCTCCCCATGCCCGACAGCCCAGCGGGAAGCACGGATGCAGCAACTTGTCAGCCACTTCTTGAAAATTAAACCCTGTTCTGACAGCATGCAGGGGTGACATCTGCTCAGAATAGGATACCTCTCTTGTTTCTATGCTTGGTGATGCCTCCCTCTTTCAAGGCTTTCTTAACATACATGGCCAGGTCTGAAGTTTTCTTCAGTTGTCCATATATCTTTCCCTCTGTGAATTCCACACCTGTATGGTTTCTTTGGTGGACAGTTTTTCTCACCCTGGAGGATGAAAAAAACACTCCTGGTAAGGTGTGATAGAAATGCCCCCTTTATGTTAAAATATTGTGAACCAATAAATCCAAGAAGGTCATGACTGTTATTCTGAACTACTCGAGGGGGAGGAATTAAAAAGATTCAGCTCACCACCTTTGTTCTCTTACAATGCAGAAAGAAAAGAAAAAGAACAAATGTGGTTGGAGGAGATTGTACTAATCTCATATGTTGGTCTAATATGTTAGTGATACAGGTTCTTAATCCCACTGTTTTCCTTGGCCCCTAATTAGAATGATGCCCTGTTTGGGAAAATAAATCTAACCTGTTATGTCTGAAAAGAGGGTAGTTCCTATTTAATTCCAGAGAAAACTCATTCCCTAGAAAAAGAAGAACAATTTTACACTTGTATGTTGTAAAATATGCTGACCAGGTTTTGAATATTTGCTTATTTATTTAACTACTTTACATTGAAATGAAAGTTTGGGCCAGAGTGATGTAAAAAAGGGCAGTCAAAAATTTGGCACAAAGTCCAAGATTTCTAGAGTCTTTATGGCTTCTAATCAGGTTGCAAGGACTAGATAAGTTTCTTACGGGTCAGAAGTAGGGACTTGATATTTGAGACATTATGAGGCAGTAAACATTTTATTTTTCTTCTTCCCCAAGATGAAATGTTTTTTTTTCCTTGTAAACTTATATTTCATGATGAATTTATAGAACCAAGCACAGGGGAAGGAAATCAGCCCCTGGAGTTGTGATCATTGACAACTGAATAGATGGAAAGGTGTTTTGGGCAAAGGGAAGATGGTTAGTATAGTTGAGGTCTTTCTTTCTCTTTTAAAACAAATAAGTGACCAAACAAGGGGAAAATCATATGTTTTAAAAGGTGAAACTGAAATAAAGAAGAAAACACAACAAAAAATTTTAAAAAGATTTTAAAAATCTATTTTTATAAAAAAGGAAAAGAGACCTTGCTGGAAACTTTTACTGGGATTCTTGAACTTCATACACAGTCACAGTAACAAATTCCAAAGGGGGGGGGGGGACAAACAAGCCACTAAGTGTGATTGCTGTGCATGGTCCAATCATTCCTTCCAATGGGCCTTTTCAAACAATTAACAAAAATACCACACTCCTACAGAGATTGCTAACAAATCTTAGGCATCACCTGATGAGTGACACACACTCCCCATGTAGGGAATTAGGATAGGAATTGCTGCAAATTGTGTTGTTGGCAGAGTGGGGACAGGATACCCAAGGACTTTTCTAGTTCAAGTTCAAAAGGGTCAAATTCAAAAGGGTCCATCCCAAAATAAGCATCTTCCTCTTGGTCCATTCCACCCAGCTTAATAAAAAGTAGGGCAGCTCAGAGATGGGGCTGAGTTGTCTTTTTAATATGTAGAATATGTGAGACCAACATAGAGTGGGTCAGTGTCCCGTGATTCATAGGTCAGCACACAACAAATGAGACACTTAAAAAAGTTACAAAACCCTACCAATTAAAAAGGAAATAATTAGGAGAGGGATGGACACCAGAGGAAAATCAAACCAGGTGTCATGGACACAAGCCCAGAAAAAGTAGCTTTCTACGTATTCAACATTTTCTTAACATTAATGGGAAGATGCAGAGACAAGGCATTTTCCTCAAATAGGGAGCATTGCAAAAACACCATTTAAAACAACTGAGCATCAAGTGCATGTTTTAAACTGTGTAGGAGGGATTTGTCTGGAAAGACCTTCAAATTCTTGTGTAGAAGCAACACTTTGTGTTTCAGGTCCCAAAGATTTTAGGTGATTTTGTCCCAACTATCAAAGTCAGGAAATGGAGACAACTCCTTTTATTCTCATTTTCTTTCTGTTTCTTTTTTTCCCTTTCCATTTTTTCTTTTGTGGGAGGTGAGGAGGGGGTAGAGGGCTATAATAACTTGATTGTATTAATACTTTTTCAGCACCACCATTATCTCACTATACCCAAAACCAAAAGGACAGAAAATGACAAAAATGAAAGCTTTGTACTTCATCATATAACCACTGCTTTTACTCACATCAACTTCCATAGCTTTCTTTTTCAAAAATATTTTCTATGGGTATTACAAAATTATTGAGCAAAGTTAAGAACTCTCCCAAATCAGGAAATGCTGCTTACACACACAGGCCCTGATTTCTGTCTCCATGAAGCATTGCTCTCTTTCTGACCAGGGCACATAGGTCGGCTGCTCCTTCTGCTGCAGCTGAACTTTGGAATCTAGAACTGACCTGGAAGTCCCCATCAACAGTGAGGGGAAGAAATGGGTGGTTCAATGCTATTAACAGTACCTGATAAAGGAGAAAACAAGCAAAACTTGTTAGGATGAGGATGCCGTGCACAGATTGTGTTTAATATACAACTGCAAGAATAGAGCCAGAGAAAATTTCTGGGATGGTTCTGGGATGTTGTGGGATTCTTTCCCAAATTACCTTGTCTTGAAAGGAAGGGCTGTGTGCTGGAAGGCACTGCTTTCTTTTTAATCCACATGTCTTTTTCTATACAGTTTGAATAGATACCAGTGGAATGTTTGCCACTTGCCCTTTCCAAACACACTATTGAAACCCCAGACTAATTCTTGAACTTTAACATGGATTTGGATGTAGCTTTTAACACCCACATTTATTTTGCTTGCTGAATGTAAACCCACAATAGAACCTTTCTTGCTTGTCTGGCGATGGGGGCTCAAAATAATTCCCAGGTCTACTGTCATTTGTATAGGAAAGGAAGAAAACGCTGATGTGAGAAGACATTGTGATGTAGTATGTTCAGTAAAAGGCATAGTTCATTGTTCCTTGCACTTCCCAAATGAATTATTAGTAGGTCACAACCTACTAATAGCCAGTGGTAAGATCTAAGCGTCTTAACTAGTTACTAATTAAGCTACTTAACTATCTACTAACTAGCTACTCCCATTTTACCTAGAATTTTATAACCAGGATTCATTCTTTTTAGGGTTCCATCCCCCTTAAATTAATATTTCCTTCTACCCAAATTAACCAAACACAATCCCTAGCCCTCAAACGGTGCACACCTTCAACTAGATTTAGAGCCACTATGTAGTGGGTGATCAACCGCAAGAAAGAATATAGTCCTTAATGCCAATCATATCTGTAAGTAACACTGCACTTTAGCATCATGGACTACCACAACTGAGACTTTGCTCTGATGCCCACCCAATGCTAGCTGGAGTGTAGGACTCTTAAGATGAAGGGATCCAATTTCTCTTCTATGCTGTAAAGCAATTGTGGAGCAATCAGACCATAAGAAGGCCTTGTGATTCCCATGCTTTAAGATTTCTCTCAGGGGACTTCTCTTTTCTTTATGGCAGCAATAAATCTTCTAGTCCTTTGAGGTGAACACTCCTGCTTGAGCTCTTGGGCTCTTTTTCAGTCTTGAGCTGGGCTGCTGGTTATAGTACAGGCTAGCATGATTACCATGTGCTTATCTCACAGTTAGGTGGGCTACTTAAGACTACCTTTCTGGTCCTTGCCAAAGACATGCTTCATGTCTTCTTGTCAGATGTCTAGCTTTCAGCCTGATTTTTTCTCTAATTTTAACCTGACAGCATGTGCGCTCCTCTATACTTTGATACTGGGCCACATAGACATCTGGGTATGTATGGGCATGTATGGGCAGATGCGGGGAAGAGAGGCAGCAATCCTATATCCATGTTGCAAACATACTGACCTAGCCAAGATTTTTGGGCAGCCAATAATGTAGCTGTGAGTTCCAGCTATGTGGATCTTTTTCCTTGGAAACACCAGAGTACTTCAGAATCTGGCTGTCAAAACACATGCGTCTTGGATCCTTGGCATGAATGTCTACCTTCAAAAACAACACAGAGCAAGATATTCAGGTGCTTTGACATGGCTGTGGTGGTAGTGTGCCACACACATCTATCCAAAGGGAATCTATTTTAGATTCATATTATCTTGCTTTCAGTTATTTGAAGATGAATCACTATCACAAATGATAAACTACTTCCCAATTTCACATCCTGGCATGATTCCCTGAAATTAATGAAGGGATTGCCTCTAATGACACTCCTTTTTTTTTACACTGAGTTAACCCTGTAGAGCCTTGAACAGAGACTTCTGTCCAGAAGGCCATTCTTGTTTTCATCTCATTAACCTAAAACACTTTTGTCAGGGTGAAGCTAAAACAAACTCACCCACCCCTACCTTTTAATCTGTCTGTGTGGTGCTTTTTAACAGAAAGCCAGAATGATGCAAAGATTGTTTATTTTTTTTTAAAGAAAAATGGGCTGCCTCAATAATTACCACCTAGCCTTTGTCCTATCATCCTTGTGTTGGAGGATGCTTTCCTGGTAGGTCCTTGTACTGAATGTATTCTCAGTGGCCTCATAATATATTGAGACAAACGCTGGAGGGTGTCATCCTATATGCAAGTTATCCTGCAATAACAAAGTGCTGCAGGAGGCTAGATATCAAGGGGCAGAAGTGAGACTTTTCTTCCTTGCTGTCAACAAACCATTTTTGAACCTTGGCTGTAGGTAGATAGGGAAGAAAGAGGGTAAGGAAGGTAGGTAGGGAAGAGTGAGCTACAGGCCAGGGCTCTTTCTCAGAACAGTGATCTATAATGTTAGCCAGCTTCTGTTTGTTTGTTTAAAAGCAGGAAGCTGAAAATTTTGAGCTTTTAGCCTGCCTGGTTGCCATAAATGCTGAATAAATACTTTTGTTGGGAGTTTTAACCATTTCTTCAGGAAGATCATCCTAAGCCAAAAGAAGTCAGAAATATTTTTTTAAATGTGAGATGGTTTCTCTGTAGGGCTGCTGCTTAAAAAACTGTTTTGTTTATGGCCATCCCCCTTTAGATTGGAGCCTTGAAGTGGGATGAATCTATTTGTAGAGGTTGTACTCCAATGACACCCAGGTCTACCTTCCTTTCCTCTTTTTCCTTCCCAAATGCTGAAAGGAATGAGAATTTCTCTTAAAATCTAATTGTAAAAGGGGATGAAATTGTGGTTGCCTTTCCCAAGGCATCTCTTTGGATCTCTGTTAACAAAGGCATCCTGAAAATGCACATGACATAATTTCCATTTTTTTTAATTTTTTTATTTATTTTGGTTGGCAAAAACAATGAGTCATCTATAGCACTCGAGCAAGGGACTTTATTTTCGTTTGCTCTCAAAGGAAAAATGGAAAAAAATGAACAACATTTAAAAGACGAACTTAATAATAATTAAACATTTTAGCATTAGTTCAAGTTTTAATTGTTTAATGATTTAGAAATTAGTTTAGGATTTCTTGATTTTTTGACAATAAATGTGTTCACTTGTGTTTTGTAAGAGTCTGTGGCAGCTTCTGTTTGCGATAAAATGAGAAAAAAAAACCTGGCACCATTAACTCTTGTATCTTTTTGCAAATTTTAGCTTCTTGTAGTTTTAACTTATTGTTAACTTAAATATTTATTATTGCCTTGTAAGAATACATTTGTGTATATTTATGTTCTCATCAGAGTTGCAAGTTAAAAGGGAAATATTTTTAATTTGCTGAAAATAATTATTCCTTATTTATTTATTAAATAACAAACAAAATTGAAACAATACTAAAAGCTTAAATGACAGGCTCTCCACCAGGGCAAAGTGCACAGAGGTAAACGTTTTAAAAACAATCTACTAATGTGGCATATACATCAAAATCTATACACAAGTTTGTTTTGTTGTCTTGTTGGAAAAAAACACATTTTGAGTTCATTCTATTAGAAGGTTATGGGGTGGGTGGGAAGGAAAATGTGTAGCTTGTCATTTTTTTCTATTCTTGTATTCTGTACCCTCTGGCCTTCACATGCTGCCACTCAGCAGCCCTCCCAAATGTTAACAAAAAATATTTCAGTGACAATTTGCTTTTTTATTTTAAACAAGCATCACAGGCAACTGATTTTTTCTTTTAATGTAAAGGACATTCCTAACCTTTTCTGGCTCTGATTCACTGAGATCCTTAAGCACAAAGGGAAATTTGTTTTGGTTAGACGGCATGGATAGCACCTTGTGTTAAATTCTATAGATATTTACCTGGGGAAAAGTCCTATTGAATTTATAATACTTTGCATGTATATGAAGAGTAGAACTGAAACAATTGTAAACATACATTTCCTCCTTATGGATAATGTAGTAAGTGATTTTTCAAAATACTAGGCCACTCATTTAAGGGTCCTTGAAGTATACAGGCAATTCTTGGCTGCCATGTATGATCCCTATTATTGGAATCAGTGCAACTATTTTGCTAAAGTCCCAGGTAACAATTTGAGAAAAGAGTTACACTAAATTATTCTGAACAATGAGAAACACATTGAAAATCAATATTTCCATCTTATTTTGGTTTCTTCCCTGCCACCTGGATGATTTAGAATCATGCAATAATTAAGGGAGGAAGGAACCCCACGCTTGGAAAGGACCCATTTGGGCATCTGCCTTATGTGCAGGAAATGGGGCCTGTGGCCAAAGTAGACAAGGTCTCATATGTTTCCAAGGCAAAGAGAATCCGTATCAGTCCAGATTTTGAAAAAAAAAAAGTGCAAAAGGCCTTGAAAACCATGGTATATTTTTTCTACACAGAATATGTCCCTGATTTAAAGATAATCCTCTAACAAAAAAATTATACCCAAAAATAGGTTGTCTAACTTTGTACCATATCAACACTGAGATTTACTAAGAAACTATTCCATTCTAAAGGGTTATGTGGCTTGAGAAAAAAAAACACCTTTTCTTTCCTGTACTGTTCCAATAGTTAAAAGTAGATTTCCTAACTGCTGAAAAAAAGTTGGATGTTTACCCCCATTAAAACAGATTTTAAAGTTTGCATAATAAAGCCCTAAAAAGCCCATATCATATTCCTTATTTTTAACTAGAAAGTGGGCTGTAAGAATGCACTTTTCTTCTCAATTTAGTCAATTTCCTGGCTAATTAAAAACATCTTTACTAATAGTTATTTCTTAAACTAAACCACTTCAGTCTTCTGAAAACTCAACTCAGAAATCAGTTAAAGACCACTTATCTGACTTTTCAGCCAAATGACAGGACTGTTAGTATGTCTGAATTAGATGGGTTACTGTTAAAAGTATTATTTGACAAAGCCACTTACAAATGCGGGCTTCTGCAAATCCTTGTGGCTGTTTTGCATTCTTATCTAAATGCTAATAGTTTGGTTAAAGCTAATGGTTTGGTTAAAGAAATAATTGGCCCTCTGGGAATTTAATGTGCCCCCAAACATAAGCCACCACCTTTTGAATCCACTGCTCCACAAAAGGCAGAGGTGCAGAATAGCCTTTCCTGCATATGTTGGACACTCTACAGTAGTTGGTCAAGCTGTCAGGAGTTCATCTGGAAGCTCAATTCCTACCCAGGCTCTGCAGCCATCCAATGTGATCAATAGGCTCGGGCATGTTCTCCACTTTTATTGAGAAATGGTCATAGTGGATTCATGGCACATGTTCTAATTAGCGCATGTGCAGAAATGCTAGTCACTGTTTAGCATGAAACCTGCTGTGCCATATAGATAACAAACACAGACTTGCTTTATATATCATAATGCCATTTTTAATGTGTAACAATGGAAGCCTTTTTGATTTTCATCTGGACAACAGACTACTGAAGAATGGCACATAAAACAGGTACTTTGCATAGCAGGGGATTATTTACGAAAGGATTTTTATTATAAAAATGTGCATTACAACCATAACTGCATTCTCATTCAAGAAGGGATGGTGTTTCTCAGTGTACCTCAAGCAATAGCCATTTATGCAACTAACCAGACTCAGAAGGGAATGGCTAAGACTAATCCTCTATGTCTGGTGCCTTAAGAGATGATCAGAATATAAAAGGTTGCCTCTTTTAAGACTTGGCACAAATGAGGCATGGTATTTTCAGGTTCTCAAAAATAACATCACAGCAGTAGGGCACTTGCCTTGTCCCCGTTTTTCCTGATGCCTCAATACCTAAAGGCTAGACCTGGAAAACAAGGAAGATGTGAATATCTGGTATTAACAAAACACAGCCTTTTAAAAGTTTCTTTGCCATCCCTTGAAATTACTTCTGTGCTTAAAGAGCTATTATGAACTGGAGCCACCAAGTCAAGCTGCATAACTGGCATTCACAGCTACCAATAGCAGGAGCTTTGCCACCAGTTTCAGCTGCGTGAACCACCTGCTTTGTCTTTGGTCAGATCCTACTAAATGTCTAAACCTGCAACCTTATCCTGCATTGCAACAAGGGCATTTCGTGGCAAACAAAATTCTCTTTTAGGAACTGTTGATTACCAAACAACTACAGCAATCTAGCCTTTTCAAGTGTATTTCTTTCAAGTAGCAATAAGTGCTAGTGTAAGTTTACTAAGAAGTGAAGTGGCTTGATTAAGGATTGAATAAGGGTAGGGAGGAAAGCACTTTGCTTGGTGGCATCAGAGCAAGAAGGGCTCATGAGATCTCCTTACTGTTTGCCAGAGGTGGGTCAGGGTGCAACATTGAAGGTAGCAGAGGGTTAAAAGAATTGTCTGTTGCCATGGCAAGTTCCTAATAACTTTTACATGTCCCTTAGCCTCCCACCAATGTATTTAGTCATGGGGTATGGCAGGGCTGGGGGGGGGAAGGATAGGTCTGGAGTGCCTGCCCCCAGAGCTCTTTGAAGCTTCACATGGATTGGGAGTTTTTTAAAATATATTTTAAAAAATGAGTCACTTGATGTGGGAAAGATTTAAAAATTGTAAAAAAATTAAAATGACACTTTGCATTTAGTTTAGACTATTTATTACTTGGGATTTCAGGCACGGTGGCTGTATGAAACTTTTACATGGAATTGTTTAATTATTTGTACTTTTCATGCCAGAAAATAAAAAGTTCAGAATCTTATGAGAGTCTGTGTCTTATGTTGAAGAGAATTCCAGGAACCTCCATGAAGTTGTACAGTGTGCTTTCTGGGATTTACCCTCTACACTTGAAGACTAACAACAAATAATGGCTTGTTTAATACACAGAACTACATCAGAGCTGCAGTTACTCCAGGGAAGCAAACGTAAGCATGTGTGGAAAAGCATCTACTATATCACAAACAGCAAACTCAGCTATATTTTAAGACTGGCTCTCCAGTTAACATTGCTTTCCTCTGACATTTCTGCCTCCAGCAAGCTCCAAACTTTGCTACTTTTCACTCATTTTTGCTGTTAAATGGAGAAATAATTTAGACCAAGGTTGCTAATTTTATTCCAGATCAGGGTAGATTAGCAGATGTAATGCATCCTCAGAACTGGAAAGAGAAGAGCTGTAGGAGGGTAGAGAGGGAGAAACTTGGTGTCCCTGTGGAGCACTCTGCTCACTGAGAGGAAATTCAGGCATCCTATGATGCCTGGGATAGTAGAGCCATCTTTTTAAGAGGGAAGCAAGGAGACCTGCTGGACATCAGTAAAGAGAATTCTTAAGGATGGAACTCAAATGTGCCAGGGTGGTTAAGGCATCAGGCTATAAACTGGGCGACTTGTTTGAGTCTCATGTTAGATACAAATCCAGCAGGGGTGACCCTGGGCTAGTCACTTTCTCAGTCTGAGAAAGCAGTCAAGGGAAGACACTGCCAAAATATTACCAAGAAATTTGCAGAGATTTGTCCAGGCAGCCACCAGGAATCAAGTCTGATTCAAAGGCCCAAGAAAAAATATGCAGACTAATCAGTGTGAGTTTGGTGTATTATATAAAACCACAAAAAAATCCACAAATCCTGGTTAAAACAATGAGAAGATCTGATGGTGTTGCACAATCCAAATATCTCTGTTGTAAAGTAAACCTGGTGTTCTAGTAGCATTGGTCATGACAAGATAAAAATCTATGTATCTTGGATCAGGGATAGTGGTTCTTCTGGCTACAGAAATATCATTTCCTAAATCTCATTTTGGCAACCAAGGATTACGCTCTGATTTTCTCAAATACTAAGTAATAAAGTGGCCCTCAGAGATGGTAATTTAAGCTTTACTTGCTGGTACCTTTCAGATATGTAATCCCTATTACTCGCCTTGCTAGCTAGGGCAAAAAAAGGTTCAAAATATCTGGAGGATAGTGATCTGTCTTTGGCATCATTTGTTTCAATTTAATGGCTGTTCTCCCCATCAGTAGAAAATACCACATAACCTAAGAAATAACAGAACATTTTCCTCAAATATCATCCAATATACTCAACATAAAACTTCACAGAATTTCCTTCCTTCCCAAGCCACTACTCCAGCAGAGCTCTGAAGGCATATAGTAAAATGTAATCCTCATCACCAGAGTGCCTTTTGTGAGAAGGCTGTCTGCCACCCCCTTTTCCATCCAGTCCCAAAAAGCAGCAGATGCTTTTTTGAAGAAGGGTTCAGATGAAAAACAATGGGGCTGGGAGAAAAAGAGTCTCTGGTTTTGTTATGGAAATAGTTGGGCTTCAGTAATCAAGGAGAGCAGGTGAAAGGCATCAGCTTTTTCCTCTCTCCCCTCCCCCTCTCCTCTTTATCAACAGAGGAAGCCCAGAAGAGCTGGGAAGGCCTTCATCCCCAAGGACACTGGGGGTGGGTGGAGAAGAGGCTGATCTGTGGCTACAACCCATGTCTCCAATCCCCATTAATGCTTTCAGGCAATTTCAGGAGAGGGAGAGAGGATGTGTTTATACAGCAGATACCAGCTGGCCTAAACAGGCCCTGTTTCGGCCATAGCTCTTTAATGTAACCCAGCTCGCCTCCCACCTTCAATTTCATAGAAAAAGACAAGACAGAAAGGATTATTTCTTTATTGGATGGGAATGTGGGTTCTTCCCCCCCCCCCCAGGAAAAACAGCAGATAAAAAACAGATGGTGAGTTTTGTCCCTCTTCTTGTTTCACCTGTCGAAAGTTTCAGACTCAGTGGAATTCTGAGTGATTTTCAGAAAAAGGCCAGCAGGAAAAAGCTTCAGGTAAACAGTTTTGAGGTCTCCACTGTGAATGAGAAGTAAATGCATCTCCTTCTTCACAAAAACATCAAATTTTGGAATGGAGGAAGCCTTCTGCCGGCAGAATAAAGGCCCAAGTAGTTGTGCAATCCTAAAATGACATGTTTAGGGCAGATGATATTTGGTCACAACTGGGTGGATGGGAAAAAGACTTGTATCCCAGTAGCTGACAGGAAAAATGAAAGTTCAAACCTCAAAGTCCACTGGGCCAGAGTAACAATAACTGTTGGAATTCATGAAGAGCACATCTTGAGGCAAATTGTGTGGTGAATTTTACAAAGTTGCCTGGAATCATATGAATTAGAATCTCGCTTCTCTAGCAGGGATGGTTTTACACAGCTGCAAGAAAGTGGTACACAGGAGAATGAGTCAGGAAGACAAAGATGGAAGCACCAACAATCATTTTTCAATACCATCTTTGAACTGAAAAGCTTAGTATTGAAAGGAGACATTCACCCAAATGCCCTAGAAGGAAGATGAATATTGTTTGAAACATGTTTGTCCCTTCATGATTCCTCCCAGCTATTAAGCAAAGAATATGAGTCTAAGCTGATGCAACTCACCTGTCTCAGAGCTCATCGTGGCTGAGATCTTTTGGTTCATGGCAAGCTGCTGGGGTAATAAACTCCATTGAATACTCACAGCGGCTGGGCTCTGTTGTGGATGTGATAATTGTCTCCTTGCCACATGAAAGTTTCACCTTAGGAGAAAAATCAGAGCAAATGCCATTGCCTCTTAAACCTTACTGTAATTGAAGCCAGCAATTAAAGGGACCAACTTCCTAGTTATCCCACAAGATACTACAGACAGTAGAAGTAATGAAAGCTGGTTGGGTATATTGGGGCCAGTCATTCTAACTCAGCCCAATTCACTCACAGAGTTGTTGATGTTGTGAGGAAAATAGGAGGAGGAAGGAGTATTAGGTATGTTGTCACCATGAGTTGTATATAGTAAAGATGAGATAAAAATCTAAGTAAACTAGCCTCAGACTATCAGCACACATTTGAAAATAATTTTAAGATTCCACTTGAAGCACCCACATCTGAAGGTAAGCTGTTCCACTGGTTAATTGTTCTCACTATTAAGAAGTTTCTCCTTAATTCCAGGTTGTTTCTCTCCTTGATTATTTTCCATCCATTGTTTCTTGTCCTGCCCTCCTGTGCCTTGGAAAATAAGCTGACCCCCTCTTATTTGTGGCAGTCCCTTAAATACTGGAATACTGCTATCATGTCACCCCCCAGTCCTTCTTTTCTCTAGACCAGCCAAAACCAAATTCTCCAACCGTTTTTCATATGTTTTTGTCTCCAGGCCTTCAATCATCTTAGTTGCTATTTTTTGCATTTTTTCCAAAGTCACAACATCTCTTTAGTAATATAGTAACCAAAATTGTATGCAGTATTCCAGGTGTGGTCTTACTAAGGATTTATAAAGTGGTATAATCTGATTTTGAATCTATGCTTCTGTGTATACAACCAGGATTGTATTAGCCTTTTTGGTTGCTGCCACATTTAAATGATCATCCACCAGGACTCCATTCTTATCAGTATAGTTCTTATTATTTTTTACAGAGAAAAATTACTTGGTTCAAAATCTTCATCAAGCAATACTGAAAGGATGTAAAAAAAGCTTCCGCTTTTCCAGCCTGCACCATTTCAGACACCAGGGTTTGTATTGTATGTTGGTTTGAAACTATGTCCTTAAAAGACATCTCGGCTTGTGCATGAAGCAAAAACTAGCATCTGACAGAGATAACTGTGCTGAGTTTTGTCAAGATGTGTTCTGTTCTTAGCAAGATAATCAGAACTTTATAAATGTATAAGTCCCATGTTCACCTCTTTACAACTCAAGATGAAAATTGCCCACTAAAAGAGGATTTGTCTCCCACATTCCGGTAAGCAAGGGATAAGCCTCTGCCACACAGCACATAATCTACTAGCAAACAAGTAAAACTGCTGATTTCAGCTTTTGACAGGGAGAAAAATATATCTGTGCTGCAAGTCTCTCTCCAAACTGCTATGAAGGAAGGAGGAAGGGATAACCCCCAAACAGGAGACCAGTCCAATCCAGAACTTCAAATAAAACTAATCTGTTTGATTTTTCAATTACTAATGCAAGGAAGATGTGTTCCCCCCTTCCATCTTCACTGCCCAACCCTTCTAGCTGGTTTTCTGTATATCTGCCAGCCCAGTCATAGTTACAAATTTTCCACCATGTTCCAACAGCGTATTTAATGCTTACTTCACTGCAAGGGTTACAGTCCTTTCCTCTATCGGATCTGGAGACAACCTTTAATAGGCCCACTAGAAGGTACAACATTTGATGGAATTCAGAATTCTATTTTTTATTTATTTTATTTATTGTTCACATTTATATACCGCCCCTCTCCTTACGGACTCGGGGCGGTGCACAGCCAATAAATTTAAAACAATACTTATAAAACATTAAAATTAAATTAAATATATAAAATTGGCTCTAAAAATCCCCTCCCATAAAATTCTTAAATATTCCTAAATATTAAAAAAAAAACCTAATTCCTAAATAAAAGTTTAACCCAAGTCATCGAGACGGAAGAGGTACGTTTTTAGCTCCTGGCAAAACGTTAACAAATCCGGGAGCCTTCGCAGTGCAGGTGGTAGACCATTCCAGAGGGTCGGGCCAGCCACAGAGAAGG
>JANHFP010002950.1:223745-236174 GCA_032468135.1 Calamaria suluensis | reverse complement strand
CTATTTCTAGCATTTGTGGGTTAACACTGGCTTCCTGCTTCTGGCTTCCTGCCAACCTATTAGTTTATCTATATGTGACCTTTTCCCTTGACTCATGATTCCCTTTACAATAGAATACCAATAATAGATTGACCGGGAATATAGATGTTTGTCCATTAATATGTGTCTGGGAATTGTGTCTGTTTCCTTTCCCATATCGTTTCCCCCCTTTGAAAGTTTGTATAAACTTTCATGATTCCTCAATTATTTTAAGCTCTACAGTAAGTACAATTCTATACTTCTTAATAACAAGGCAAACAATATACAACATATGTAAAATTTAGCATAATAAGAAAAGCATAAGCAATACATATGAATGACTTCTAATTTTTACCCTCTGCACAGTCTGTTAAAAATCCCCTGGGTGTATATTGCCTGTATGTGCTCGTGTTAGAATCTTCATCTTCATCAGGGTCGGGGTGAATGAGGTGTTCCATTAGAATTATCTCTTTCTCAACATGTAAAACATTGTTTTACTGCCCTCATTACCAGTTTTCTAAACAAAGGGATTGCACACGGAATAAATGCCAAACCTGCCATGGCACATATCAAAATGAATAACATCTGTTTAACCCAACTGGCTATAGGGCCAATGATGGGTAAGCTGCTCCCTAGTCCTTTGACTGCCTTGTATAAATCTCCTTGCAATTTAGCCACTACTTTGTTGGTGTTCCATTTAATATTTTTCTCAAGGATTACTGTGGTCCTGGCCCAAAGATCTGGCTCAACAGGAATAACATTATAGGATGAAGGAACAGCAGATAAACACCTTTGACCCAAGACAGGGTCAGACTGATTAACAAGGCTAATTCTAATATTAATAGCCTAATTCTAATATTCTCAACATGTAGTTCCCTTTTTTCAATTGTTGTAGGGGCCCATTCTCTCTTTGTACTATTCCTCTCCTCTCCGGAATTGTCCGATGCTTCTTTTTAAGTTTTGGGGTTGGCTGCACTATCAGCTATTAGTGACTGGTTTAACTTGACAGAAGAAATAATATTGAATATAGAGGAGTATGATTTGACTTTTGGATGGCATGCATATTTGATATATGGAAAAGTGGCAGATAATAAATTTAAAAGTCATATTCTGAGGAATGCTTTCTTATGTGTCCGGAAAAAGTATCAATACAAATTAAATGATAAATTACCAACATAGAGTATACCTGGACACATGATAGAGTATCCAAGGGCAGGACAAAGATATGTGGAGGTAACTTACAGAGAGTTGCTGAGGATGGAAAATGAGACATTATTTTTAAAATCCCTTCAACAATTGAGAGAAGAGAATATTAATATAACTTGGTATCAATATGTACAGTTACAAACAAAATGGAGACAAGATCAAAAAAATCGGTATATCAATGTCAGATGATAACTTGCTAAAACAAATTAAGGATCAAAGCCAAATGTATATAAAAAGGTTGTATAACCTGTTGATAGAGATTGATTCAGAAATTGAGTTGGTGAAGGATTGTATGATAAAGTGGGGACAAAATTTTGAAGAACCAATAATGATGGAAACATGGGAAACAATATGGGTTAGAAATGTAAAATTTACACAAGCGCAAAACTTAAGAGAAAACTTTTATAAAATGTTTTATAGATGGATTTAGATCCTAAAAAGTTATCTTGTATGTACCCTAATGTGAAACCTAAATGTTGGAGATGTGAATGTGAAGATGCTACATATTATCATATATGATGGACTTGCAAGAAAATTAGAATATTTTGAATAAAAATATGGTGGATAATGCAAAATATTTTTAAGAAAAAGATAAGGTTTACTCCACAGTTTTTTTTTGTTGGGAATAATTACAGACTGTACAAATATGGAAGCAAAATTGATGCTAAATTTAATAACTGCAACGAGACTTTTGGTGGCACAATATTGGAAGAAAGAACAGATACCGACTATTAAGGAATGGACATTGAAAGTAATGAACTTGGCAGAGATGGCAAAAATTTCAGCCTATTTGAAGAACTATTCAAATGAAAAATATAGACTGGAATGGAAGAGGTGGATTGTTTATATTCAAAACAAATATCAGACTAAAAGTTGCAAATAGTATATGAATGAAAAAGAAAAGTTATATTAAAGTGTATTGAGAAAAGGTAAAGAAGTCATAAAAAGGAGGAAATTGGATATAGAGTTACTTAGTATATTTTAAACTATAATACTATGTGTGATTATTGTATGAACTCTGGGAAGTCGAGGGGGGGGAGAGAAAATGTTGTAAACTGAAAAAAATTGCAAATTTAAAATTGTAAGAATTTCTATGAGAAGGTGATACACATTTATTGACAAATATCATAATTATAAATAATTCTTTTTTTATTTTAACTTTGTATTTTTGAAAACCAATAAAAATGTTTTAAACACCCCCCCTTCCAAAAAAAAAACAATCAAGAGCTTCTTAGAGTACTCATCATTCATGTGTGACTAAAAAACAGCCCTACCACTCCATGCACCAACTGCCCCTAGTCTTTCAATTTGGAAACACCATAGTACATTTAGGGCCATCCATCCATTTAGGTTTTAATTTTTTTCAAGGAAATTGGTTGTTGTTTTTTCATTATTTTAGAGAAGGGGTTAATTTTTCCTATTGCATTGGCCTTGCAGCATTGGAGGCTTACTTCTGTCTGGTACTTGTCCTTCCCATTCTCATAGTCATCCACCTACTCAGTGTACTAATAGAATTAATGCAGTATGAAAATCTCCTCTCACATTGTGGAATAATGTTCCCAAGCATAATGCTGCTTTAGCCAGCAGAAGGCTAAGGCTTCTAAAGAACTCGTATCTTCAGAATCCATAGTTATAAAAAGTAATGAATATAAAATATGTTTCTCCCCATCAGTGATCAGAATATGTGGCTTATATGTGACTTCTGAACAAGACACACAATAAAAGGTCTCAACCCTTGTGGTTTTTCCCCAAACTGTTCTTATGAGCCTCAAATGGATTTGATCTGTCAAAAGAAAATCACTAGAAACCCAAACCAGTCACACTAACAAACCCTCTTCTTGCTCCTAGATGCCTTTTCATTCCTAGGTCATTAGGATCTTCCCATCAGAATGCAATTATATTAAACTGAAACGATGCCCTTTGTTGAGCTTGCTCTTGCTACTGCCAGAGTCCTCCCACTATCATTTCCTCCAATCATCTTTCTCAAATCTGCATCATATAGTTCTATGTTGTAGATTGCTCCCCTTTCAACTTGGTTGTTAAGCTGTAAAGATGAAGACCAGTCTGTTATTAAAAGTTATATAGATCCAAAGAGCTAATGTATGTTGGTTTTGGAGATTTCCTAGACTTCTCTAATGTTTTTTAAATAACATGAATATGTTAGATTTGATTAACAATATTTCCAGGCTTCCCTATTATATAATTCCCTATTATATAAGCACATTGAATGCAAATTTGAATTATTTAAATGCAAAGACTGTGAAGTAGGAAGAAGTCAAGTTGGATTGGTTGATGATGCTTTGCCTACTTTATGGTCATGTGATAGGATGTTGTGGCCTGCTTTCTGGCCCAAGAAGAAACATTCAAACAGCTGGAGGAAATGAAGAATGAGAATGAAGTGTCCTTGGAACAGCTAAAAGAAGAAAAGGATGCACTATTACATGAATTAGAGCATACTAAGTACTCGGGAGAGGCCCGGAAAGTAGGGTGAGTATTTGTTTTTCTTTGGCTGTGAGATATGCACCTGAGTAATAAGCAGCACATACTGGCCACCAACTTGCAGAATGGTAACCTTTGTTTTCTGCTATGTATAGCAAGTAGCAAACTGAGCAGTGAAAGTTAGGAGCTAAAGTTCATAGGTTTCTTTCTGGAGTCCAGCACTGTTCCTGTTTTGCTCCAGAGCTCAGAATCTGATGAAGGAGTTACATGATCATCTACAAAAGGAAGAAAAGAGGCGTGATGCAACCCAGGCTGAACTGGACAAGGTGAACCGGGTTCTGTTGAATGCCAAGGCTGGCATTGAACATTTGGCTTCCAAAGTTCAGCATATCAAACTGGTGAGTCTTAAATGATTACTTTTGCCTGTATCTAGAATTTGGGCTATCAGCTTTCTAATGAAGAACACCTCTAAGCTGCTGGATACCCAGCAAACACCACAGCTTCCCATTTTCACTGTTTATCTAACAGCATGACTGTTCCCCACATTTTCAAAAGGGGAGCTAATTGTGTCCTTTCACAGAAGATGCAGGAATAAAAGATATAGAGATAGGAGAGGGTAGTGTTTATAACAAACACCACAAAGACCCTTAATATTTGTTGCCCTCCTTGGAAAAAATAGCAACTAAAAACCAATGCATTTGGTGTTTTGATGTGGTTTTCTTTATGACCCTGAGCAGATTAGTTTTCTAGCAAATTTCTGAATTTCCTGTTGTGCTCTATTGAAACCCGGGCCAGTTAGCAGCGCTTCTTTTTCCTAGGAAGATAGCCGCTTTGCTTCCATGGAGTTGGATGAGAAAGCAAGTGAATATGTTCTTGACCTCATGACCCAAACAGAAGAGAAATTGCTATATTTGGTGCAATTCTTGAAGGATCGAGACAAGGCAGAGCTTCTTAGGAGAATTGAAGAAGTGGAGGTGAGTCCAGATCAGGCTAAAAAGCAACATAGAATCATATTTTCTTAAAAATGTATTTGATTATTGTTTTATAAGGATTAATAGAAGATAATTTATATAGCTCAAGGTTGAACTGTAGAGTCCTTGATGTTATTTTCTTGCAGATGTGCAAGAAAAGTGTTATTGAAGTGGATGGAAAAAAGAAAGTAGCAATGAAGAGGTTGCCTACAGCCAACCTTCAGCAGCACCAAGGACTCCACAGTTTAAAGAGATTCTTAGAGTTATCTATTCCCCAATTTACCAAGTAATGAAATTCTAAAAACAACACTCAAAGTATAGTTTATTTTGAATGAAGCATTATTAGATTTTTGCAAAAAAAAAAAGGTTTACAAATGACCAAAGAAAGCACTTTTCCTCCAAGCTTCTACAGAGGTTCATGGTGGTCATAGTAGACATTACAACGGTTGGTAGAACTGTTCAAAACATTATTTAACTGCATGTATGATTCATATAATTCTAGATAGAAACAGATCCTGGGCCTACTCTGGGTTGCTTAAGTTTAGATTGACATTTTTGCACTAATAAGAAAGCTTTCCAGTTTTGAAGGGTATATAGTTTTTAATCTCAGGCCAGTCAGGTGAGATTTTGTGTTTCTCATGCAAACTCTTTTTTTAACGGTCATGTTTGTATAACACATTTAACATGTGCAATGTTTTAACCCCTTTTCTGAGTTTTCAGGATATAGTGAACCATAAATTAATCAAATAGGCTAGGTTTGCATAAAACAGTAAACCACAAAAGCAATAAGATTAGAAGTAATTAGGTTTAGCATGTTAATTAAATACAGCTTCTAGATCTTTCACTGACATAGTTAAACATGTTTTGTGATCAGCCATTAGATATTTTTGTGATAGTCTAGTTGTAAGCTAATATCAGATTAGTCATCCTAGGAGGTACATGGCTGATAAAGAATTTTAATGTTGCTTTTTAGCTAAAAACTCAATACCTTACCCAGTAGTTCCTTCTTTCTGATCTCCATTTGTTTGAATAGGATATACTCTACAGTTTCATGAGCTTTAGTGCCTCTGAATTAGCACTATTAATTGGTGAGAAAAATGTAGATCACAATTGCTGAACTATCAGGTTTGCTAGGCTCTATTTCAGTGTACCAACTGTTGTTGCTTTTATGTCTAAAATCTAAAGTGTAGTTGTGTTGTTACAGTTTCATTCTAAACTTGAGAGGAGATTGCCTGCCTTCAATACCAGAGTGAAACTTCCCATTGCACAGAAGCAGGATATGTATTATGGTAAGTAAGCAAGTCTAGACAGGGATTAGGACAAGGGTGTCAAACTCAAGACCTACGGGCCGGATCTAGCCCACAGGGTGCTTAGATCAGGCCCACAGGGCCAGCTGGGCCAGTCGGTGTTACTACTGGTTCTCTTCATGCACACGCAAGCGTGTTACATTTTAGAACAGCTGAGGCAAGACAATCTGCTCTGCCATGCCTATCAACTGGGCTTAAAAGCTATCAAATATAGGTAGGTATAGCTCAGGTGTGGGCAGGAGGGCCCAGCTTGTGGTTGTAGAGAACTGGTTCACTTTCGCATTACCATCACCGCTACCAGATTGGTCGAACCAGGAGCAACCCACCATTGTGTGGGGCTGCCCTAGAAACAGCGAAGAACTGGCCCGCAGTGCCTCTGCCAGGGAAAAGGGAGCTCAGGAACTGTTTTTGGTGGCAAAGCACTTGGGCCCCCATAGGCATCTCCAACATGAGTAACATTGATCTAGCCACGCCCCCCTGGCCCCACACATCCTGTCCCCTTCCAAGGTCAAACACAATCCTGATGCGTCCCTCAATGAAATTGAATTTGACACCCCTGTATTAGGTCATTGTGGCCACAGAACAAAAACTATATGCTGCCTTTTCTGTGGCTTGATATCCAAGGATTCAACAGGTAATGGAAGTATAGAATCAACTTTTATTCAGTTGAAGTTACTGTTTTCTTATGACTGTGAACCAGGGGTGAAATCTAAAAACTGTTGTTACCGGTTCTGTGGGCGTGGCTTGGTGGGCATGGCTTGGTGGGTCATATGACTGGGTAGGTGTGGCTATGTGAATGGGGTGTGTATCAAAAGACAGAAACTCACTTGTCCTGCTGGATCATGGGGTTGGACTAGATGACATCCAGGTACATTCCAGCCCTAGATTGCTGTGCTCTTTTATCCTCTGAATCTGTGTCTAGTAGTGCCAGGTTTGTGGTCCTTCCTTCCTCTCCTGTTTCCCCTTTCCCTCCCTCCCTCCTCTCTTTTTCTCCCTTCCCTTTCTTTCTCTCTCTCTCTCTTTCTTTCCTTGCTTTCTCAGGACCCCCACACCCCATTTTTTTCCCCAAAATGTTTGCTAGATTAGGTAGAAGCAATATGCCTTTAAGAGCTCTTCAAACTTGGCAGCTTTAAGCCTTGTGGACTTCAATTCCCAGAATTCTCCAGCCAGCATAGCTTATAGATTGATGTACAGCTTCTGGAGCTTCAACACATATAGACTGTTTCTTTATGTGAGGAAAGCTCCTTTAAGGGGTTTCTCCTTTTAGGCTTAGTTTTTTTTTAATTTTCTTTTCCCTGAATTAGAATTTAGGGCTTTTACTTTAATTGTTTTATTGCTCACTTTCTTTAAGCAGCAGCATTTGGAACCTGCTGTGATCACGGAAGGCTTCCTCCGATAGAAATGCATGCTTTTAAAAAGAAAAGAAAGTGTCAGGCTGGCAGAGGGGGTGGGGCCAGGGATTTTTACCACCGGTTCTCTGAACCACATGCCGCCACCGCTACCGGCTCTGCCGAACTGGTCTGAACCGGGAGTATTTCACAACCTTGCTGTGAACTATTTATGATCTTAATTATGCCATGATTCTGTGGAATTACTGAATAGTGAGGTTTTCAGTACTTTTGACAAGCATAAATTGCTTTCCTTTATGGCTGTTAAGATAGGCTTGCAAACAAAAAAGATAAATGATCTAAAATGCCATTTCTTTTATTTATACATTTAATATAATTGTTGACTGCCCCAACCTTATTTCTTTGAATGGTGTAAATTTCAGTGCTAGGAATAGTACCTTAGCATTTTTTTTTCACTTTTCCACAATGTGAAAAAAATCTAAAATTTTGCAAAACCGCACATGATGAATATATTACTTAAGGTAGACAGCATGCTAATTTTAGTTTCTTTATTTTTAATCTGAAATTGATTGCCCAAATTTATCACAGTCTTGCACCAGTTGGTTATGGTTTCCATAATTTACCTTTATGACTCCTGTGTACTGCCCTAGTGACCTCAAACTCATAACTTTGGCTTCACATATACATTATCTCCCTTAATCATAAGACAGCTATAGAGTTGTGATTTTCTGATTCTGATCTTTGTTTTATGACAGATTTTACCACTCATCTACCACTCATATTATCCTGTCATGGTGGATAATCTTCCTTGGCTTATGGCACTGTGATATTTTTGGTCTATTTATTTATCTGTTTGCAGATGAGGAGGACAGTGGGGAGGATGATGCTGATGTGGTGACAAGGGCAGCTCTGAAGCGTCAATCTCAGCAAATCATTGAGGCCAAGACCAAACGTCGTACTCGCTATAGAAAGAAGGATGGGAAGCAGTGATCGCATTCTGTGTAGCCCTATCTTCCTTAGCTCTTGCTGTGCTTCAGCCTCCATGGCTATTAAAAGTGCTTCCTAGTTACTGGTCTTCTGCATGAGCCAGTCCCACGTTTTATGTCCATCAGTTTTGCAGAACTCAGGAAAAAAATGACCCATTTGTGGCTCTGTTCCACTTGCCTGTGCAAAGTACACAGGAACTTAATGAGCTGAAGCCAGTGCATAGCTCCTGTTTCCCTGCCTTTTATCTCTCAGCTATATGAGAAGAGTAGGTTCATCTCTGGAGATGTGACCTTGAGGTTTCTGAAGGAGAGAAGGAAAATTTATTTAGTTCTCCATCCAAATAATCCAGATTATTTCTCAGAATTTATAGAATCTGTACACAACTGTACCTATTGAACCTAAATTTGACTGGTCTTGCCACCTACCCATCCCAACATTTTATCACAAGGGTGGGCGTCACTTGCTCTGTGACTTTCTGTGTACATTAGATCACTCTTTGTTTGCTGTGTATGATGCAATAAACCCTGTTCAGGCTGAAATTGCCGGTATGTTGTCTGCCTCTGCCAAGATTAAAAAAAAAACATTCAGAGCTGTTGTCAGTGCCCCAAAGACCAAATATGGCTCTGAAACCAAACTCTATAAATGTGGGTAATTATTTAGGAATATTGTGCCAAAGAAATGTGAAGAAAATGATTAGATCTGTGCAGTTTCCTCCTGCTCTGTTTCATAAAAACACTTCAAATTAGGTTTGCAGCCACAATTGTTGATCCCTTTCATATAAAAAGCAAGGGGTAGAAGTTTATTTTAACTTTCCAAATGTATGCATGAGATTATGTGAATTATTTCATTTTCCCTGCTATACTTTCTTGTTCTTGATTACCCAAGTATCTGTCTTCCACCCTGTTAGAAAACTTTATTTGACCAAGACTCATAAGGAATTTGTCTCTGGTGCAGAATCTCTCAGTGTACATACAAAGCAATAGGGTAATAATAATCACAATAATGATACCAATAAGAGGGAGTAGTAGAGAGGATGAGAAGGGTAATAATAATAATACTACAGCCATACAACATGGATAAATATACTTAGACATAAGACAATACCGTGACCATTAGAGTGAGGGCACGAGGGGAAAAAACTATCCCTACGTCTAGTTGTTTTGGCATGTAATGCCCAATAGTGGCATCCCAAGGGGAGAAATTTAAACTGTTTACATGAGAGGTCGGTAGATATTTTCTCAGCCCTCCTTCTGACTCACGCAATATATAGGTCTATAGAAGACAGGCTGGCTGCAATTGGTTTTTTTTTCCCCAGTTCTAACTATCTGTTAGAATTTGTATCTGTCCTGTTTGGTTGCTGTACCAAACTAGAAAGTTATAGTAGATGAGATGACAAACTCAATAATTCCACTAGATCCAGTTATAACACCCAGGTCCAAATCCAAAGCAAATAAAGATCAGAGATTTCAAATAATGCTGTTAAGCAAAATATGATAGGGTAGTAGAAAACATTCAATTGAATAGACATTTAACATCAAACAGCTGACACAGTTTGGTTTTTAATATTTTAAAACCTAAGGCCATGTGAATAGATCAACCTGCAGTCCTACACGCAACAGGGAGCCTTGTCTATTCTCACTGACATGTGGATCATTCCCACTAGTGACAATACCAGGAAAGATCCAGTGATGTGCAGTGATCCTGCTTCAGCTTAGGTGTGTGAATGAAAAGGTAAATAGTGAGTGGTGTGAGTAAAAGTCTACAAAGATATGCATGTTTATAATGGGCCTGTGGTGTTTCAGCCTTTCCCTTCAGTGCTGCAAGGAGTGCCTTTTACATAAGACAAACTTTACTTATCTTTCCCTACTGATAAATTCTCAAGGCAGCTACTTAAACCTTTACAAATAACAATATAAAAGTTACAAATATAAATTAAAATGTGTGCTAATGTTGCTACTAAGATCAACATTTTATGCTGGTATAGTTTCCTGCTATCTCAAGGATTAGCAGACAGCATTTTATTTTGAAAGTGAGGAACAACTCTTTAGTGATGCTATCATTTTTATATCCACATCAGTATCAGTCATTTTCTGTATACCGTAATTTAATCCCTGGTAAATGTGAGTAGAGTCTATTAGGGTTTTTTTTTTACATAAAATCACTTCAAATATTTCTACATGGGAAAACATTTCTTTCTAAGAAATAAGAAAAATATAGGATCATGTAAATATAAACTGGAATAACATTTAGCCTTTTATAATGTGAAACATTTTCACACAAAAATTCTAATTTTGCAAAGAAAGCCACACATTTAAAACTGCAAAGTTTAAATGGACAAAGTATAACCTAATGTACATTATTTAAGGGTTAAATTATTTGGTGTTTTGGACCTGTTCTTTATACAAGGTTCTGAATTGCTCCTAACAAAATGGTGCAATTTTAATTTTAGAGCTAGGACTATGATGAAATTCTTTATGCAGAGAAAAAATACTAAGCTAAAAGTTAATCTTACATAGAACACTTTACGAATGCATATATTTTACCTTTTTGTAGCACTTCCTGTTTTTAAAACTGTTCCTGGCATAGATTTCAAAAAATTCAAATATCTACACTTTTTACAGCAAATCATATTTGCTCATTCCCTCCATACTTGGATGATTCATTGAATTGATGAGGATTAGAATTACTATTTCCTTCAGAATGAAGCCTAACAGGGAAATCCATACTTCCTATTTTTTCTGTTTCAAATTGTAGAACCTGGGGAAATTTAGCAAAATTCTTCGGTTTGGAAGGCAGAGCCAGAATGATCTCTCCCTCAAAAAGGCAAGGGAGTTGTGAAGAAGGCAAAAAGTGACTCCCGAGGGAATTCCCTTGGGGTTGGCTTGAGAGGATTCATCCAGAAATTTCGATCCTTCCCATTGAGGGGGGTATTTCGTTACTCATATATCGGTGTGGGCCGCTGACGGCCCAGCCCAGGTATTCATCTTGCTGGGTGCTCGGGAGGGAAACTGCAAGACTCCGACAGCTGCGGACACGCCTCCGCGTCAATGTACGAATGACACCCGGGTTGGTGCACAACTACCGAAAAGTAAGGCTGGTGCCAAATAAAGAGGCAGCAAAAGAAAAAATGCCCCGTTTTACGATCCGCCAATAATCCAGTTCTTTCCTTCGATCTCTCGAGGAGCGAGGAGATGGTCACGACTCCCCTCGGACCACCGGACTTGATCCCCAAGGGCCAACCAAGCGCGGCAGGCAAACTTGGGCCGGCTGGCTCTCCTCTCCTCCAAGAGGCTGGCTGCCCGGCCGTCGCCCTGGCGATCAGCTGGGCTGCTGCCATCTCTGTGTGGAAAAATCGTCAGGTGGCCCAGAGGCTCAGTCCCGCCCTCCCGCAGGGCAGCCCGCTGGTGTTAGTGCCTACTTAGCTACCGGCGACCGACGGCGGAGCAGTGGCGGCCCAGCGTTCCCGAGGAGGCGATGGGCAAAGCGGAGATCGTGATGGTACGCTCCAGGTCTTGGGAAATGTGGAGGGGTGTATGTGTCGTTTTTCGGATTCAGGTCCCTTGCTTTGACCTTGTAATTCACTTCAGACACACAATCACTAACATATCATTAACACTTCATGAAATGTTGAATCCAGGGGAAAAGGGTAAAGATTTCTCTTCAATAGCCAAAAAATGAACATGCATGGCAGGAAATAAAGAAAAAAGGAGGACGTGTATTAATATAACGAAGAGAAATATTTGAGAATTTGCAAAAGATATTTTTATATTTGAAAGCAAGATCTTGTTTCCTCACCATATTAATTGATTTTAGTTAAATTTAATTATTTTAATTATTTTAAATTGTATAGTATGTATTTTAATTTGCTGTCAACTGCCTCGAGTCTTCGGAGATGGGGCGGTGTATAAATTGAAATAATAAATAAATAAATAAATAAATTTCATCTCCCTTGTTTTGCAACAATCCTTCTCCCTCTCCTCTCTTTCCTTTCCCTCCCTTCTTCTATTCCCTTCTACTTTCTTCTTTCCTCCTCTCCTTCTCCTCCTCTCCTTCTCCTTCTTTTCCCCCACACTTCCCTCCCTTCTAACCTTCTCTCCTACTCTTATTTCCCCTATCTGTCTTTCTCTCCTTTTCCCTATCTTCTTTCCCTGG